>LPNX010995181.1:39779-106121 GCA_001517045.1 Pseudotsuga menziesii | reverse complement strand
AGGATAAACATAAGTTGAAGTCTTGGGCATGTTGTATGTGGGTTCATTTATGCTTTGCTTAAACAGTCACTAGTCGCAGTGTTAACAATCTAGTATGTTGAGTCCTACAAGTCGACACGAACAACGCTAAGTGCGCTGAGCCGCGGGAGGAGGATATCGCAGAGAGGCAATACCGCACCGGCAGAGGAGCTGCGGTGCACGATACTGTAGGTTGAGGACTTAGCGTTGGAGAGGAAGTTACGTGTCGCTTGGTACGCGACGATGCAATAAGGCTGGGGTCATCGCGAGTCAGTGGAAGTTGCGCGACGCGGGAAGGGACCGTGCAACAGGAAGAGAGAGACCTCGCGGTCAGACGAGCTGCGAGATGAGGAGATCGTGCGACGCGAGCAGAAGGGTCGCGTGACGCGCAGAGAAAGAGGCCTCGCGGCTAGCAGAGCTGCGAGTCGCAAGCAGGCTGCCACAGAACCTGGTCCAAGACACTTGAGTCCTTGGCCAACCCATTAGAATCACTTCGGGTGAGACTTCAGGCCGCTTCGCGGTCTATCACCGAAAAGGCCAGTGAGCTAGGGGTGTTGTTGGTTAAACATAGTAAACCCGGGTCTTCCCATGATAGCCAACAAATGGTTCCGTTGCGGGTTTTGAACAAACAGAGCACTGATGTTCTGGTGGCGCCCTACTAGAGACGAAATCAATGAGTGGGTTTGGTCTAACCAGAAAGAGTTTGCTGAATGAGAGAACAGGAGTCCTAAACTGAATACAGAGGCCTCATTACAAAAACATATCATTACAGACATCCATGCGATATTTTTTGTGACCTTTGGGAACGAGCTTTACAACTGGTTATCAAAGTTAACTGATACAGGCATATTCAAAAAGAAAAGAGACATTGTCTGGACACCGGAGCTGATTCAGACCGTGAAGAACCTTGATAATCCTATCACGAGGGAAGTAGACTTCTGGCTTGCGAGTGTGATAGAAGGCTTCGTCACAGAGTTTGCAGTTGACCAAAGGAAAAGCTTCAGCGAGGCTGAGCGTTACTTCTTCAAAGGATATCGTGGTAAGTACCTAAGATCTTTAAACTTGTCCATTAAGATGCTATTACATGAAAAAGGAACAATGGATCTAGTTTCAGATGAGTAAGTAGAAATAGTAATGTCACAAGAGTTTGAAAGTGATTTTGATGACATTGGACGAACACGTAGTGGGAAGAAGTATAAAGTAGATTTCAGATCTCCAATCTTTGAAGACAGTTCAGATAGTACTAGACAACAGAGTCATAGTACCACAGAAGGAACAAAGGGGGGTATCCCTTACCACCCTTACACCCCACAGAAACAGACCAGGACTTAGAGAAATCCCATAGGAACTCCATCTAGTAGCTCACAGACAGTACCTACCACCGCTACATCACCTCCGCTTACACCGCAGAGTGGTAGTAACACAGTAAATCAACATCCACCACGTAGAAATAGAATGGGGGATGAAATGAAGCTACCTATATTTAAGGGAACAGGAGCAGAAGACCCAGAGCAACATTGGTTTCTATGTGAAGCCATGTGGACCATTAAAGCAATCAACGACGATAACCTTAAACTTGTACAGTTGGTCACCACACTAAGAGATCGAGCCTTAACATGGTATATAAAGTACACCACAGTACCCAGGACACTTGTCCAGGTCAAGACCGCCATGATTAAAGAGTTTAAGAAACCTAAGTCTGAGTCACAGTGTATTACAGAACTCAAAGACATCAAGCAGTTACCTACAGAGTCAGTGTGGGACTTTGATTAGAAATTCAAATCCCTTATCGACCATGTCACATACCCCAATTTTGTAAAATTATGTAAATTGTTTTATTATATTTCTGAGACATTATGTTAAAATTAATCCTAAGTAGGGATTGATGACTCAGCAGAGTCAACAATAATGGAGTGTAATTCAGAATATTTTATTATTTAATAAATAAATTATGGAGACAACAGCATGGGAGAGCTGTTAAAAAGATGTTACTGGTCAAACTGGTGGATGGAACTAGGTGGCAGGCAAAAGACAAGTGGCAGCATCCTCAAACACTTCCTAAGTTGCATGTGGCAACTTCCCTATATTTGTGGTCATGATTCCCCAAGAAAGTGGAATCAGAGCAGGTGGCTCATTAAATGACAGTTAACCCAACAAAGACCTAGGAAATCTTTTAAAAGTACTCAATGAAGAGAGCTGAGGCTGCTCAGTTATTTTCCAGAGAGAATGCATTCAGGTGAATGTTATTCAGGAAATTCATTGAGGAAGAGGGAAAAATAGTAAGAAAGTTGTTTGAGAGGAATGCTGCAGTAACTTGGTTATTTACAGCTTTTTAGCTGGGAGAACTTACTGATAAGTTCTGAGTTAATACTGAGTTGAAGACTGGTATCTGACTTTGCTGCACCTAGTTCCAGCCAGGGAGACTAGAGCAAGCTCGGGGGTCCTGAGGAGTCACTGTCTGAGCGCTCTCCAGGAGTTGGTAGGGAGGAACGGCCTCCCATTGCTGTTGTTGTCCACAGCTTAAACAGGTTCTAATACTTGACTGTCTATGATTTTAATAAACTGTAAATGGTAGAATGTTATGATATGAATGTTTTACTGGTTTAGCGAATTAGATGTTTTTAGTTCATCAGTATTAGAATTTGTTGATGAGAAATAATGACCCTCTGTGTTTTTCCACATCTGGGTTTTACCAGACTGTACTCCAGCACAGGGGTAGAATTATAGAAGGATAATATGATGATAATATAGAAAAGAATGATAGTAAAATTATAGAGTAGTTTCACTGTGTTACTTTGCAGAGGAATTATCCTGGTATCGGGAGTGGTATTTTTCTGTATAGTTCTTGTTACCTAGTTACTGTTAGTATACGAAAGTGCTTCATAGATTTACAGTTTATTTTCCTTCAATTTAAAAGCAACTATTCCCAGGTACTATATTTTGTTTTCAGTAGCTCTATTATTGTAAAGAATAGATAGAAGAGTAAAATTTTAAACTAAGTTATTTTACTGTGTTACTATACAGTTCTTTCTTTCAAATTCATATAACTGCACTATTTGGGCTTAATACCAGAAATGGTAGCAAAAGTTAAAATAGAATAAATTCTACTGTTAAAAATAAACTAAGTAAATACTCTGAAATAAATGATTTTATTTGTACTTATGAAATAAAATTTGGGTAGAGTTAATTAGAACTTTGATATATATATATATATAGATAAATATTATAACTAAGGGTAGTAATATAGAGACTATAGAACTCTCAGAGAAGTATTATAGATACTACAATAGTAATAATGTACTTTATTTTCACAGCATAGAAATATTATTACCATTAAAATAAGAGGTATTCTTGTTACTATAAGTATATTCTAGAACTATTTATACTGTTTGAGTATACAGATAAACTGACAGTTCTTAAGACTATTGCAAAGCGAAAGGCATAGAAACCCCGTGTCATTACAAGGGTATAAACTAAATAACTATAATTGCAATTTCTTACTAACAAGAGAATTAAATTATAAATTAGGTATATAAACCCTAATAATAAGTATCATCTATAAACAGTAATCAATCACACGCTTTTCTTGCAGGAAAATGATAACTGAAGTACAAGATACTCATTTATCCAAGTTTAATTACAAATCACTAGTAACCCTTCACTCATTAACTGATTAATATCTTAAAAGAAAAATGAATAGAGTTATTCTTTTTACTGACAATTAGGGTTAAACCCAATAAAAACCATTTATATATTAAATCAACAAACAATGGAATTTACAGCTATTACTTACAGTTGTGGTTTTAAAATTATTAAGTAAGTTTTCAACTACATTAACGTAAGAAAACAAAGAATGCTGAGAAAGAGTGCAGTATTAAATATTTATCATAACTTAGGGTAAAAACCCTGTTCTTTCAGAATACACAAAAATGTGGATTGAAAAATCCAGTTCTGTCACAATAATCCACGGCGGTACTGTAAAAATTATCCATGAAGGCTTACAGCCTGTTTTTCCACTTTAAATTACGGTAATATGCACAATATCAAAAATAAAAAACTTTACACTCATGGCCGTAGCCGGAGAGAGCCTTGCAGTGAAGCAAGGGCATTAACTAAACTGTGAAAAACAATAACCCAAGCAACCAGAAGCCATGAGGGTTTAACAGGCCGCTTTGACCAAGCCCTCATTAACCCTTAAGGGTTTACAAAGGTGGAGGAGCCATGGAGAACCAGGGCTTACCGTGGCCCTTATCGTCATAACCTCGTACTCGTTTGCAAATAGAGAAAAGAGACAGCCTGTACCTGCAAACAACAATACGACTGGCTGTTAAATATATTGCTAGTAAAACTCAAGAGATGTATATACAAATAAATGACATTATCTTATAATAAACTGAATAATTCTTTTACCTTTGCAACTAGAAATCTCGCGCAGTAGAGTGGCAACCACCATGAATGCAAGAAGGAAAGTCATCTGCAGAAGGGAGGAAAGTGTTAACAAAATAGCACACATCCAAATGCTGTCCGATAATTCATTATTCCAGCACTCACGAAGGAGGGAAACGTTGACAGTCGAAGGGTTTAGACATTGATATGGCAAAAGGAGTAAACCCTAAAGACTTTAGCAATACCCTCGTAATCACCAGACAGCGGGACTATAACAGCTCCTCACCGGTAATGGACGCACATTCAGGGAGAAAATAGCAGCTGGGAAGGCTACCTTAGAATAGAGTAATAACGGCGCTTGGAAGGCTTTAGTTGCAGAGGGAGAGGAGATCCCGAAGGCGACGGGAGAATAGCCAGTTAAGGTTTGACCTCGGCTTTTTATTAACCCAATGCATGGATAGAAGAAGGCCACGTTAGCACGTAAATATTTTTATTGCGTTATGGGTATTTTTGTATAGTCCAGGTTTCCTGCCGTCCCAAAAATGATCTCCAATCATTTAAATTCTCCATAGTTTCGCATATTATAATCATGCACGTAGTTTGGAACCTGTTTATTTATGTCGCAAACAAAACAGCGTGTTAATAATTATCAAGGCATAAAATTTATTCAATCCATAAGTTTAAGCTATTGGTTTGTATTGTAAAGTATAAACTTTACTTAGTTATAACTCAAACTTCGTGCATACTCCTTTCCATGCTACAACGCCATTATTAAACGATATAATTATAATAATGATGAAGGGGTCATTTAAAGTGTGACCTATGAGAATATAAGTATTATTCTCCTTAGTGATAATCTTATTTACTTGTAGCCACTTTGGAATGTATCACAATACATTTTATTGCTGATATATATATATATATATATATATATATTATATTATCACCCACACGAGGCAATAAAATTGATAATATTATGTTACCGTGGGTACAACTAATAAAAAGGGTAAGAACCTTGTAACAGGTTATGATATTTAATAAAACCTTTGTTTTAACCAACACCACATGTAATGTGGTAAATATAAATAATCCATTTTATTTCTAAACTTGAAATATCTAAGGTAAAGATTTTAAGAACTCTCCTTAGAGAAGACTTTAAACTTAAATTGTCATGGATTGGTTATGAACCATTCTTCAGAGCAAATGACTACTTTGATTGTTGAAAATTTTACAGTCTTAAGGGAATAGGTTATAACATGATTATTTAGGGTGGAGGTCTTATACTTTTAGTTAAGTAAGAAAGTCAATTTTACATGTATTTTCCCAACATTTATATTGTAATTATAAAGTATACAATGGTACACTTTAAGGATGTTGTAGATACAACCATAGTAACTATGGTACTATAATGTTAACCTTTATGGTGTTGCCATAGTTATCTAAGTTGGATAAAAGCTTACAATAGGGAGAAGGCTGTTAAATAGTTTAATGAGTGCATCATCTTAATTAAAAGTGCTTAAGTTTAGAATTCTATCACTTAGGAAGATGAAGCCATTTCAGAGAAAGTTTATCAAAATAAAGGTTAGACCTTGAAGTTTGTACGAATCAGTGGTAATGTATATAAGACTGGGTGCATTAGTATAAGTTTATTCTTACCATGAATAGTTTAATTTATGGTAGCAGTAGTTTGTAAACCCTCTTCTTCACACTTTACGAAGTAGGAATATTTGAGCTTTCTTAAAAATAAACTATTGATTTCGTTTCCACTTGTAAACAGTCCTATTTTAAGATTTTGGACACTGATAACTAGGATAGATATCAAATAGTTCAATAATTGTAGGAATTATGCATAAAGAACAAGTAATGAATTTACCTCAGTAAGCATGGGTATGTGCTTAACTTTTATTGCCTTACTGAACTTTGTTTGCAAACAAACTGGTGCTTAAAGACTTTAGAATTTTTATTACAGCAGCTAAATCTTCTTAACTGTCATCTGCAAGAACAGAAGGAACTTTATGCTTTAGCTCGAAAGCTAAGTAAGCCCGATTTTCATGACAAACCCACCTTGTGTCGCAAAAAGAAACAAATTAGTAAACTGAAAGAACTACTCCTTATCTAAACAAAGTTCAACTGATGAATTCAACCAAACAGTTAACATGTAAACTAATTAATGATGAGTTAAACTGCATTTTATGTTAATATTTTTTAATTTAAAAGTTTTAAATTTTTCGGAATTTTTGGGGTTCTGACAGACCAAGTCAGTTTCGAGTTCGTGCCGGAGCAGCATAAGGAATGGTTTATTGCAGCGCTGCTCCCTCACATTAGACTGTCGTTAATGCAGCAGAAACTCCAGACGCAGGATGACGCGTTGGAGATGGCGATGAAACTAGAGGCTTCACCTCTAGCTGAGAGCAGTACAGGCATGGCAACTTTACAAAACCAGTTGGCTAATCTCACATTACAGTTGCATGAGCTTAAGAAAGGGAAAGAGGTTACGCAAGACATATGGTGCGTAAAATGTAAAGCACAAGGCCATAGTAAAGACAACTGTTTGGTCTTTGTAGAATATATAGCGACAGGGGCTCCAAACCCCTTACCACAGACCCACGGGTCGTGGTGTGAAATATGCAAAACATGAGGACATCTACCTCACTAGTGCCCTCTACTTCAGAAGCACGTGCAGACACCTAAGAACTTATACTGCGTCTTCTGCAAGTCTGTAGGCCATGATGAACACGACTGCAAAGCCTATGATCTCATGGTTGGAGCAAAGCAAGACTTGTACAGGGTCCAACAACAGGACCACAGCATGATCCGGCTTATGGAGGCCGTGGAGGAGGATTCAGAGGATGAGGCCGTGGAGGAGGCTTTGCACGAGGAGAAGGCTTCGACAGAGGAGAAGGTTTTGGCTGTGGTCGCGGACCAGTTACTTGTTACAACTGCAGAGTTGTAGGACACTATGCTAGGGACTGTCAGAGCCCCACTACCACTTGCAATTATTGTAAATATTATGATAATACTATAGAGGAGTGTCCTACCTTGATAGCTAAGATCAGAGAACCTAAGCCAGCAGTACACCAGAATATCCAGTTTATTGCTGCTGAGCAGGAAGAGCCAGAACCAAGAGTCAATATTGTGACTCGCAGCGGTGTTTCTACTAGTGGGACATCGCAGGAGACGAAAAAGAACACAGGCCAGGAGTGGGTGCGCAGAGCTCCTAATAAAGCAACACCACTCGACCTGCAGAAGAACAAACAGACATTTCAGGAAGCTAAGGCTTTCTTTGATGACCCTATGCAATCAGGATCGCAGGTACCGCCGTCTAGGGGCGTACCGCAGTAAGCACCTTGTGGCGATAGCATTGTATAGACATCGCAGGCTACCACATCGGGAAGATGTGATGAGGATGAGATGACAGGAAGTGTACATTCCTTCCTGCGAAGTTGTCTAAAACTTGTAAGAAATGAGCAAGCTATCATAGAACTTCAGCACATTATAGATCAGTCTCAGCCATCCTCTTCCGTGAGCAGTACACAGCGTGTTGTTCATAATATTACGGGACATACAAGAACAGGAAGAGAGATGCAACTCACAATGCAAGTTGGAGAATTTGAAATGGATGAGGTAATCCTAGATCTAGGATCAGACATGAATGTTCTGACTAAGCAGACATGGGAACAGATGGGTAGCCCTAAGTTAGTCAGATCACCTATCCATCTGAGATTAGCTAATCAGCAGCGTGTATCACCTCTGGGTCGGTTACCACAGGTGCCAGTTGACATTGACAGAGTTCGCAGCTTTGCGGAATTTGAAGTTATAGAAATCATTGGCGATAGTAGACCGTATCCAGCACTATTAGGCATTGATTGGGTGATCAGTAACATGGCCGTTATCGACTTAAAGAGAAGACGAATGACCTTTGAGGACGCGCAGATCTGGGTCATCGCACCGTTGGATCCTTTTCAGGGTCCTAGATATATTGAACCTATCCAAGCAGAGGAGGAGGCACGTAACATGGAGAGTCTCTATCAGATGACCACGAACCAAAGCGACTACATCAATCCAACCGCAGAAGGGAACATTAGTTGGCGATGTGACAACTCATGCGCATCAGATTCAGATGTTGGTCTAGAGAACTGGCAGAACAGACTTCATGAAGTCTCAGCGCGTAGATGCGCGTACTTGACTAAGTCACTGCGATGGATTGGTGCAGAGATCAATGAGATTCCATCCTTTCATGGTCTAACAGATATCCAGGACTTTCTCGAGTAGTTTGAACAACAAATCCCTCACGAGCAGAGGACCGTAGCTATGGACCTTGCAGTACGAGCCACACCTGCAAGATGGTGGTATGCACATAAAGAGAACATCACATCATGGGATGATATCAAGAGATTCATGGCGATCAGATTTTCTGTTGACGAAGAGTATGTCCAGCAGAAATACATAGGAGAGAGTGACCCCAGATCACACATTCAGACATGCGAACAGAATTGGTCGGACATTCCCGAGGATGAATGGGTTCACTGATTCATTCATACTTCGGATACAGTTCCAAGCAACTGGTATACAGAGACTGAACTGCGCAAGGGAACAACTACATGGCCACTTATGATAGACAGCTTCCTACTCACCTTCGCTTTTGAATCTGAGTATCCAAGTGTTGATCAGGCCCTACAAGTAATAAAGAGTAAGATATTTGAGGATTGTACCATATCAGTGTGAGCTCAACCTGAGTGGGCTATCCAACTAAAAGAGGCGTTAGAGTGTTATAATTTTGCATCAGAACCAGAGGAAGAGGATGAGGATCCTCGCGACACCAACATTCCGGAGTCAGAAGGCACTCGCGATGTTGAGGGACCACAGTTAGAAATTCCAGCAATCACAAAGCCCATCAAGATTAAAAAGATCAATATTGGCACAGACACAGAACCTAAGTTTGCCTCTATTGGAGACTATTGGAACGATGAAACAGTCGGAAAGATTGCAGACTTGTTACATGACTATCAGGACCTATTTCCCACCAAGTTCACAGAGATGAAGGGAATAGTCGGAGACCTGGGAGTCATGAGGATACCATTAAAGAAGGATGCTAGACCAGTAAAATAGCGTCCATATAGATTAAATCCGCGCTACAAAGAAAAAGTAAAGGATGAGATCGATAAGATACTAGTAGTAGGCATCATTGAGCTAGTAGAAGAAAGCGAATGGGTTAGCCCCATGGTCGTACAAGAGAAGAAAACCAAAGGAGACATCAGGATCTGTGTCGATCTGTGCAAGCTCAACGATGCATCGCTACACGATCCATTTCCGACACCATTCACTGATGAGGTATTAGACAACGTGGGAGGACAGGAGGTCTACTCCTTCACTGATGGTTTTTCAGGCTATCATCAAATCAGAATCCATCCAGAAGATCGATCTAAGACCACCTTTGCAACAGAATGGGGCTCGTTCCAGTATACGGTAATGCCCTTTGGTCTTAAGAATGCACCAGCTATATTTTCTAGAGTAGTAGTTGTTGTATTTAAAGAATACATCCATAAGTTCCTAGAAGTATATTTTGATGATTGGACTGTATTTGGATTAATTGACAAGCACATAGGAGATCTAAGACTGATGTTAGAGAAATGTAGGCAGTACCAGATTTCTCTAAACTTGAAGAAATGTATATTTTGTGCACCATTTGGTATTTTGTTGGGTCACATTGTGTGCAGACAAGGCTTGATGGTAGATCCCGCAAAGATTGCCATCATTGTAAATCTCCCAGCACCTAACTCAGTCAAGCAACTGAGGACAGTACTTGGTCATACCGGGTATTACAGAAAGTTCATCAAGGGCTATGCAAAGATTACAGCACCAATGGAGAAATTGCTAAAGAAAGATGTAAAATTCCTATGGAATGAGGAATGTCAGCAGAGTCTAGACACACTTAAAGAAAAGATGGTTACAGCACCCATCCGAGTATTTCCAGACTGGACTAAACCATTTCATGTACATGTGGATGCATCTGGTATCGCCCTAGGGGTTGTCTTAACGCAACCAGGAGAAGGGGATATTGATCATCCTATCGCATACTCCAGTAGAAAGCTATCGACAGCCGAAAAGAACTACACCATGACAGAAAGAGAAGGCTTAGCTATGGTGTATGCGCTGCAGAAGTTCAGGCACTACCTATTGGGTGCCTCGTTCAAGATGTTTACTGACCATTCCGCATTGAAGTATCTGGTCAATAAGCCAGTGTTAGGGGGGAGAATCTGCAGATGGTTACTCCTCTTTCAGGAGTATGATTTTGAAATCATTGTGAAACCAGGAAGATTGAATGCTGGACTTGATCATCTATCACGGATAGACTCAAGAGAAGAGCCAAGTAACCTAGAGGACAATTTGCCAGATGCGTATTTATTTTCTATCCAGATCGCAGATGACTACTATGCTAATATTATTCACTTTCTCACTACAAGAGTAGCGCCTGATGAGTTCACTAAGAAGCAAAAGAAGCAGCTGGTTGTTAAAGCAGCAGATTTCACCCTGATCGCAGCACACCTATACAAGTTAGGACCGGATGAAGTTTTGCGCAGATGTGTGATGCCGCATGAAAAAGATGCTATTATCAGAGAGGCACATTCAGGAACCCCAGGAGGTCATTTCGCAAGAAAGCTGACTGCGCAGAAAATCCTAGATGCAGGATTATGGTGGCCTACATTGCATAAGGACACCAAGGAATTTTGCAGATGTTGCAATATCTGCCAGAGGGTAGGAAAACCCTCGCGACGCGATGAAATGCCGCTGCGACTGCAGGTTACGCAGCGCATTTGACAAGTGGGCTATAGACTTTGTGGGTCCTATCAACCCACTAGGAAAGCGCACTGGCGCGAGATATATTATCACTGGGATAGAGTACCTCACCAGATGGGCGGAGGCCAAAGCAGTAAGAAATTGTGATGCTGCTACAGTCGCATAGTTCCTTTTTGAGAACATCATCAGTAGATTTGGCTGCCCCGTAATTTTGATGAATGATCAAGGCACACATTTCTTGAACCGCACCATTGAGGCCTTGACAGAAGAATTCCAAACTCAGCACCATAAGAGCACTCCCTACCACCCACAGGTTAACGGTACGGTGGAGGCCTTTAATAATATTTTAGAAAACTCTCTTACTAAGATCTGCAACAGCCAAAGGAACGATTGGGACCTCAGAGTTAATGCTGTATAATGGGCGTATAGGACCACATGCAAGAAACTTACAGGACACACACCTTTCAGCTTGGTGTATGGACAAGAGGCTGTTATGCCTATGGAGTATATTCTTCCCAGTTTAAGAATCGCTCAGATTACCGGGATGACTGATACAGACACAGTGGAGGAAAGGCTAGCACAGCTGCTCGCCTTAGAGGAAGACAGATTCATCACCGGATTCCATCAGAAAGTGCAGAAGGCACGAGAAAAATCTTGGCATGACAGACACATTAAGAGTAAGACTTTCCAGATCAGAGACCTAGTACTCCTCTATGACAGTAAATTCATTAAGTTTCCAGGAAAGTTCAAGATGCATTGGCTGGGGCCATATCAGATATAGCAAGTTACAGAGGGAGGTGCCGTTCATCTCAGCCAGCTGAATGGGGAGCTTCTTCCCACATTGATTAATGGCAGTAGGCTTAAGCTCTATAGTCATAGCCACCCCACCTCTCAGCCCTAGCTTAGCCAGTTTATGGTGGTGCAGATGTCCAGTGTAGCTGAAAGGAGGCATCGCACCAGGAACTAGTCTACACCGGCAGGTATTACAAGTATGAGGAATCACATAAGGTCAGTTCATTTTGCGCAAGTCATCAGTGGCTTGCGGGGTAAAAAAAAAAAAGAAAAAAAAACGCTTGTTTGTTTGCGTAGGTGATGCGGTGTTGCAGCGCAGCAATGCGATGTTTCCTCGTGCCACGTACCTAGTTTTGCAACCGACAGAGGGCCAGCCAAGTCGCCCTCTGACAGGAAGTTAATGAGGAAATGACCGGTATACCTTACTGTAGATTTGGCAGCAGCATAATTAAGTTTCCAGATTTGGAAAATCTTCGACGAGACCGGCACCTGTACACACACGCTTCGAGGGAAATGTGATCGGATTTCAGCATTTATTGAGGATCGGATGGCGGGTGTGGTCTCGTCCATGTAATTATTACGACCGACGGGTTCATTCTAGATGATCGTTGCATCCGGGATTGTTGCCTTCAGCATAAAAGCAGGAATTGTTCATTCGAAGAGGGTTACACTTGCAAAAACCTGAGAGCTATAGAGTAAGCTGTTAAGAGTTTCCTGTGTAGAGTTCACCACGTTACAAAGTGCTATGATTCCCAGAGTTTGAAGCCATTGCACGCCTAGGATATTCCACCAAGTGGGTTCTGTCCGAGGAGGAACATTTAGAAGACATTGTGAGAAGGTTCGAGCGTGACGGCCTTAGAGGTATTATGACGACACCGCCTAAGGGTTCCCAGACAAGTTCATCACAAGCCAGACAACTGCCACAGATGAGGAGCCATTCTCAGATAGCAGAAGAATCTAATTCGGAGTTGGAGGAAGAAGTTCATACTGCAGAAGACTACATTATGCCACGAGCTGAAGACGCACCAGAAGTAAAAATTCCCAAGAGTGGTAAGTTTCCTGTTCCCATACCACAGACTGATTCTCGAGTAAAGGAAAATGGAGACCTATTAGGATATGCAACTGTTGCTAAATTCATAGATTATAACCTGGCTGACGCTAAGACATATCCCCAGTTCCGGCCGGATCAGTACCTTACAATTCAGAAGAACCCAAGGACGGGTGCAGACGAATATATTCCCATGGACCATGTTCAGATCCTTGAGTGCTCAGGCCTACTCAATCTGTTGAGACTACCACATTTCAGACGTGGCGCAGAGGTTAATGCTGTGGTGCGAATCCTACTTTCTTGTTTACATGGAGGTTACCTTTGGCTTGGTAACAAGGTCGACCTGAACATCAACCTCATACATCGCATCACCGGACTGTCCAAGACTGGTCAACACCCGACGATAGATACAACAGGAAAGACCAAGGAAACCAAGCTATCACCCACCCTAGTTTCCAAGTACCAACTACAGAGAGGAGGGCGGGCTTACGATATTGCAAGCATATCAGACAAAACACTCAGCTTTACAGCTAGTCTGCTTGCAGGAAGACTGTTAACTAAGGTTCGGCCCAAGGAAGTTACAGGGTTCGTAATTAAACTTGCTATACAGATTGCAGAGGGGGAACAATTCAATTGGTCTTTATTTTTGTTAAATATGTTTCAGGCAGATTGTTTGGCGGCACAGGATGAAGTTACCCACCATTTTCATTTTTCATGGTTGATTATACTTTGTGCATTTGTGGGGTGGAAGGAGCCGCTCCATACCCAATTTAGGCAGCTAGCAAGCGGTGAGCCCAGAGGGGTGCGCTATACAAACCTGTGGGAGACTAGCCACCCAGAAAAGAAAAAGCTCAATGCGATAGTATTCTATGAATACTATACGCTGCTGAAGAAAGTCGTCCTAGAAGTACCATGGATCAGCAAGGAGGTTGTAGACACATATGATGCTCGACTTAATTTTATGGTGGACCGCCATAGAATCCACCTGAGACCAAAGAGGACTAAGAGGGATGATTGGGCCTCTGGTTGGTTTAGGATGACAGCGCAGGATATTGAAAGCATCATCAAAGACTTTGACGCCCAATGGAAGCAAGAGTATGAAGATACCACACCTCTACAATCAGATACTGCACAGACAGACCCACTAGACAAGGGAAAAGACAGAGTAGAAACCCAGACACAGGATGCAGAGGATACATCAGAGGAGGAGCCCATGAAGAAAAAACAAAAGGTTACAAAGCCAAGTGGGGAGATTAAATTGATAGCTGATGACTATGAGCAAATTGCAGTAAGAATAAGGGATAGAATGAGCGACACATTTCAGGCGATGCAAGCATCGCAGGGCAAGATGTAGGGGGCCATAGACCAGCAGCTAGGTGAGTTGAAAACATTGAATGAGAAAACTGCCATAATCCACACTCAGTTGAGCAAGGCGCCAGTAGGACAAAGTTCGAAACAGTCGATTTCCCGTGAGGAGATCCTAGTGAAGGGTCGTCTCAACACAGTTTTGATTCCACCAGGGAGCATCAGATTCCCTGCGTCAATGACGGATCCACCAGTACAGTTTAGGCAACCTGTTGAGGTTAACCTCACAGATTTTCACATTGATCAGTTGCAGATGATCCAGCAGCAGCTGAGTGCAGAGCTAAGAGGTAGAGAGCTTGCGACTAATGAAGAAAATATGCAGCTGATACAGAAGAATGCAGCACTCACCACCAGCTTTCAGAAAAAGGCAGATGAAGTACGAACATATGAACAACGAGAACATGATCTTTCTCAAGTTCTACAAAGCATCGCATTGGAGTTACCCCAATGTCACATTGAGTACGCCTTACCTCTTCCGCAGAAGGTAAGAAGAGTTGCAGATAGAGCAAAGGCTCTAGAGGAAACAGTAGCCAGGATGGCAGAAGAAGCGGCCAAGATGGAGGAAGACCACAAAGCGCAGATCGATGAGCTTGAGGCTCGCACACAAGACACTTCCCAGGCAGACAAGCAAGCGAGAGTAGAGGCCTTTCGACTCGCTACTGCACAAATGCAGTCTCGCATCGACGATGCACTGTCAGTACTAAATGATGCGACAGACACATGGTCAGACTTGGATCAGCCGCCTGAGAGAGTAGAAATCCAGCAAAATATATAGCAGATAGAAAAAACCACGGCGGAAATGAAAGAAGAAATTAAGAGCTTGGCAGCTCTTCAAAAGATGAGGAAGACAAAGGAGATGAACCACTTGCAGCAGGAAGCGCAGCGATTAAGAACAAAGGAGATACACATCAATGACCTGCTTCAACCCTACCAGGAGAAAATCACTGAGTTAGTTGATACGGTTGAGCAGAAAGTGAGGGATTTCACTACCACCAGAGAGGAAACTGACGCAATAGAAGATGCTAGTATTAGTCAAGCTTTGCTTGACTCGGCACGAGAGCGTGTCGCAGCGATGCAGGACGAAGTCGCAGGACTTCAAGACAAGCTGCAATGGACTTCGCAGGAAGCCAAGGAGAGACTACAGCAGGAGAAGCCCGCTGGTAGTGGCTCGGGGGCGAGCCACAAGTAAGTGTTAGGGGACTGCTGGAGTAGGGTCTCGCAGCTACAGAAGAAGCTGCTATTTTTTACGGATAGACAGTTTTGGCGAAGATACAAGAGGCAGAGCTACGACACTGTAGCAGGTTTCTAGCTACAGATCAGAGCCGGAAACCATGACGTAGAAGACAGAGAAGTCAAGGAAGATGACGGTACCTGAGCGAACGAGAAGAGAGAGCTCACCCACTGCATTGAAGGCAGCGGTGGAAGACAAGAGGGCTCAACTACCCTCATAAACGAAAAGGAGCAACAAGGCTGAGGTATTGAAGACAAAGGACAGCAAGGGAAGCAGCGTCGATACCCATGGTCAGCGCTGGGAAGCATGGAAGACTGCAGGAAGCTGTGGTGACGGGAAGCGGTGCATAGTACCCATGGTCAGCGCCGGGAAGCATGGAAGACTGCAGAGAGCTGTGGTGTGACGGATAGCGGCTACCTCAAAGTACAGATACACTGACTGTCACTAGTTAGGGTTTGGGTTACTGTAGGGACAGGCCCACAGTGTTGTAATGGCGAGACCTTTGGGCCGCCTATAAAGGGATGTATTTTGTATTGTAAAAGGTTGGCATTTTGGGAATTTTAGGCCATCCAGCTAGTCAGATCATCAATAGTCTGTTAGCTTATTGTTATTTTGTATTGTAACAATTTGCAGGGATTGATAGAGAGGGAAGAGTATATTGTAAGAGAGACAATATAGAGATAGAGAAGATCTCAAGTTGCATATGCGGTGCAGTAGAACTGTGTTTTCCTTCCCCTGAGCTATAATAGAAACACAGTTCTGTGGATGTAATTTCAATCCTGGAGGTGAACCACGTTAAAATCGGGTGTTATGTGATTGATTCATGTGTTGTGTTTATTTGTTGCATCTGTTGGTTATTATCTGAGCCTTGTTTACAGTTGAATGTATGTATGCATTGTCCAGTTCGCAGTAATATAGAAGGATAAACATAAGTTGAAGTCTTGGGCATGTTGTATGTGGGTTCATTTATGCTTTGCTTAAACAGTCACTAGTCGCAGTGTTAACAATCTAGTATGTTGAGTCCTGCAAGTCGACACGAACAACGCTAAGTGCGTTGAGCCGCGGGAGGAGGATATCGCAGAGAGGCGATACCGCACCGGCAGAGGAGCTCCGGTGCACGATACCGTAGGTTGAGGACTTAGCGTTGGAGAGGAAGTTACGTGTCACCTGGTACGCGGCGATGCGATAAGGCTGGGGTCATTGCGATTCAATGGAAGTTGCACGACGCGGGAAGGGACCGCGCAACAGGAAGAGAGAGACCTCATGGTCAGATGAGCTGCGAGATGAGGAGATCGCGCGACGCGAGCAGAAGGGTCGCGCGACGCGCAGAGAAAGAGGCCTCACGGCTAGCAGAGCTGCGAGTCGCAAGTAGGCTGCCACAGAACCTGGTCCAAGACACTTGAGTCCTTGGCCAACCCATTAGAATCACTTCGGGTGAGACTTCAGGCCGCTTCGTGGTCTGTCGCCGAAAGGGCTAGTGAGCTAGGGGTGTTGTTGGTTAAACATAGTAAACCCAGGTCTGCCCATGATAGCCAACACCTTGGATCCCAAACAGAGTGGGTTTGTGTCCTGAAGCACTTTGTACCTGGTTAACAAGGTCCATGTACCCACAAGCTTGAATCTTGAAGCCACCACCTTCCTGATGGTGTTGAAGACCTTGGAGATGGTCTTAAAGCCTTGATGGACGATGGAAAAACCCTAGATGGGTTGGAGAAGCATTAATGACCCATTATGTGGTCATTCATGCTATGATGATGTCATGGTACCCCATAAGAAGACCTAGCATCTCCACAGAAGATATCTTGACACTTGGCGGTCCTCTTGTGAGGTTCAGGTGGTTGAAGAAGCCTATGAAGCTTCTTACTTGATGAAGAAACCTTGAAGAGGTCCTTGGACCCACAATTGATGGTTTAAAGGTCCTTGTACTCTTGATGAAAATGAAGTGGCCATATGGAGTCTTTGAACCCTTGGAGATGGTCCTAGGGTGAAAGATCTTGAACCCACATATATGATGGTATGATGACACTTGGATGCTTAGTTGCTTGTGGATGATGGGGACCTTGGTCATGCATTCTCTTGCACATGGAATTTCCTTTGAAGCCCTCTTGTCTTGATCACAATGTCCTTATACCCCTGTCACCTGTAGGAATGCATTGTGGGGCCCTTTTGTGTTGGTGATGATCTTGAAACCCTTGGAGAAGTCTTGGTTGACATGTTGAAGCCTTTGGAACCTTGAAGGAATGGTGAAGGCAATGTGGGTCATTTGTGTGGTGATGAGGTACTAAAACCCTTGAAGATGGTGTGTTTCTTTTATGGCTTGATAAAGGACATGATGACCATAAAGGGTTGACTTTGGAAACACACCCCTATGATGTGGCAAAGAATTACATAAAGGAAGGGTTTGTGTGACAAAATAAAAATGAGATAATAAAAATAAATAATCAAACCTCTATTTTGTGAATTCGGCTCATTCAAAATAAATTAAAAATATAAATATGAATGTCGGCTCAAAAAAAAATAAAAAATAAATACATAAATAACAAGTTGGCTCAAAAATGATTTTTTTTGGGCGGAAACTAGTATAAATACCCAGTCGAAGTTTCATTCTGAAGTGTAAAAAAATTCGGACAGCTCTGCAATTTCAGAGGTCTCTGAGGTAGTCGCAGGTGAAGGAGTAGACTGAGGCTTTTTTGGATGGTGAAAAGGATTGTGGTGGACTGAGGCCTGTGAAATTTTGGTGGGAGCAACAGAACCATTTTTTTTCTTTCTTTATTCTTGATCTATGCAAATCTATCCAATGAATGGCAAGGTGAAGGAGCTCGCCAGTGGACTGTGGTGGAAGCAGTAGGGACACAGACTCGAATTTCATAGCAGAGATTTTTTTTGTTTTTCTTCTTCTAAATTTAGGGTCTGTGCATTGAGGCAGCAGCAGAAGTAAAGTGATTTTTTTTTTGGCGGCTTGAATTTCAAATGTTTGAAGTCTACCTGCAGATCTTTGTACCCTATAACAAAATCTTTTATCCTCGACCTATCTGCTCTGATTTTCAGGCATCACATTGTGGAAGGATTTGCTAAAAAATTGTGTGGAATTTCTGCTAAAAATGTTCTAATCCATCTCTGATATTTGGCTGTCTACTAGGGAAGAAAAGAAGGACAATTATGCTCAGTAGCATTAAAGGTTATGTCTTGCAAATTGTATGACAAAACACACTTTGAAGAAGTTCAATGTTTATGATTTTGTTACACTCAAACAGTCTGAATTTGAAGCCTTACCACGATCACAAATTGATGGAGTAAAACAGTCCTGAATTTGTCTTGAACAATCCGAATTTCCGTTGCCTAAACAGTCCAAGTTTTGATGGTTACTGCTGCTAACACTAAGCCATCTACATTGATTTCGTTGGAGAGTAAAACAGTCCCGAATTTTGTGATGCATAAACAGTCCGAGCTAGGCAGAGTTTGAAGTTCCTGTACAACCTGAACTCAGTCCAAGCTTTGACCACAGTCACCAAAGTTGATCATACACAGTCCTAGTTTGTCTTCCTAAGTCTGAACTTGTTTGAAGGTATGTATGGTATATACTACACACTATAATGATATGTTAATATATATTATGAGGGAAATGATGCATACAGTGCACATATACAGTGATTGACACTTCATGATGTCTGTGCATTAGTGATGAGCATAAAAATTGAACTCTGAACAAGTCACTAATGCTCAGATACAAGCTTTGACATTTCTAGTTACACTTGTAGTGATAAAGGTATGTATACAATATATAAAGTGAAGCATCCTGAAGTGTATAAACAGTGATGTTGCATTTCTATGTACTGTGATGATGATGACATATACTCTATACTGATATATGATGATGCGATGCATACTCTACAATGATTGTGATGTTGATGATTCCTTGTAAGCACTATGATGATGCATGCAAACAATCCACAGTTTTGACTTCATCTACAACAGTCACAAGTTTGATGTCATCTATAGCAAGTTGAGCAACATTGAACAGTCTAAGTTTGGGGTCTTCTACAGATGTCACACACAACCCAAATGTCAGTTTTTTGTTTTGTTTTGTCATGCACATATAAAGGTAAGATCTATGATGAAGATATGATATGACACTGTGCACACTTACCCTATAATGATGATGTACACCTTTTAATGATGAAGTATGATATGATGCATTGAGTGTACAGTTATACAGTGGTATATGTAGAGTGACGTGAAATGATGTACAGTCACATCATGTACACACAGTTGAACAGTGATGAATGATGTACACACAATTGAACAATGATGGATGTATGTACAGTGGTGTATGAGGATGATGATATGATGCTAACGGTGCCTTGTTCTATGATGATGCTTACTGATGCATGCTTAATGCTTACCTATTGATGATGATGATTAAGTAACATAAGAGTAGACTAGATGATGGTCAGATCTTTGTGATGCTACTCAGTTGAATTGGCATGATCCTTGAGTAGCAGAGCAGATGATGAGAGCAAGTGTTGATGAGCAGTTGACCAGCAACAGCAGAGATGAGCAGACCTTGATGACTTGGCAGTATTGAAGAGCTGGTGCTGATGAACAATGAAGATTGAGAAGTGTGTTGCAGCAGTATTGATGAGAGTGTTGAGCAGATGATCAGCAGTATTGACCAGCAGCAGAACAGATTGAAGAAACAGATGATGTTGATGTGACAGTGAGCTTTAATTGTAAATGCAAGTTTGACTTGCATTTGAGGTTAGGATACCTCAAACCCTTCTTAGCAGGGTCTAAGAAAACCAGGCAGGGTCCTGGATACAGAGTAGGTGCTGATTTTACCTAACGGTTGTAGCCGGACCAAAAATAATACAAAAAGATTACAAAATTATATGGTGTTGTGTTCTTTTGGGTTATGGTTCTTGATGATTCAAATGCTTATGACATGTGAATGATAAAGTAAAAGATGTTTATGAAATGATTATGATATTGGTAGAATAATGGAATGATGAATTGGTAGTTAATTGTGAAAAGTTAAGAAAAGTTGTAAAACTGGCTTTACACTGATTCACCCCCCCCTCTCAGTGTCTAACAAGTAATCTTGTATAGAATCCTAAGTATATAGACATCAATCTTGTTGAGGTGAGTAAAATATTTACCATCACACTTAAGATGCAATTTGTCACCATTGTCTTGATGTAACAACTCCAAAATTTCATAAATAAATAAAAAAAAATTACTGAGTGTTTAGATCAGTATAAGACATAATCTAGTTTTACATGGATTTTAAGAATTATTAAAACCCCTATATTCCATTTTCATCCTAGGACTTAGCTTATAATGAAAATTCTATAAAATTTAAAACCTAACGACTCAATTATGACAATTCCATTTATGAAACATATAACACAATACTGGTATACAGGTTTACTTGTTTTAAAAGTTAAAGTGACATGCTTTCCTTGTCGTATTTACAGTTTGTGTGCTTATCGTGTTTTACTATAAAGATGTGTTGCAACTGCAACTATTTTCCCAAATTTTTTAAAATTTTGGACCCTCCTTTTAATTTTATCTTGCCTGGGAGTGTTTGGATTGTTGAACTTTGTTTTTCCCTCTGCTACATTTTGGATTGTTTGAAGTTGAATTGAGTTCAACTGTTTTTCTTCTTTTCGAAAAGTTGTTTTTTGTCTGTCGATGCTTTGGACTGTGGAACTTGAAGTTTGATTTAAAAATGATTTCCTTCATCGTTGTCGGAAGTTTATTTATGTCTGAATCAGGGCGGTAGTTCTCTACACGGCCGCCGTTGCAGAGGGTAAGTAATGAACTTCCCGATGGACAATTCTTATTTGCACCGATGCGCTTTTATTTTGTTTCTTTGGACTATTGGTGTTTTTTATTTTATCACAGTCGAAGCGTTAGCCTTCTATGTCATCGCCGTTTCGGAGGATAGATAGAGAATGAGCCGATGGATAGCTTTTTCTTTCACCGATTACGTGGTTTTATTGGTTCAAACTTTTTGCTTTGCGATGATTTTTTGTTTCGCTATTGGAATGTTTTTGGCAAATAGTCGAAGTTCTTGTCTCGAGTGACGCCGCCGTTTTCGAGGCTTTGTTGTTTATCTCATCGACACTGCGGAGATGCTTAGTGTTAAACTCACCGATCCGTAGTGATTAAAGTTGTCGATTGCCGAAGTTTTCATTTGATTGCGGAAGCCGTAGTTTGATTGTTTTCTGTCTTTGCGGCTTTCTAGCAGACTATCTTATCGATGCATTGAGATTAGTCCTTCCGATCTCCGATTCCTGTACGACATTTTTTAAGGTTTTATTTTGCTGATGTTTTATTTTTCCGTGAAACCCTTAGTCTATATGACTTCCGCCGTTGTGGCTCCTTGGTGAACTAATCGCCCTATGCTTAGTTTTTCTGCTTGCCGATGAAGGTTTTTTCCCGTCGATATTTTTCACCGGGAGGTCTATATATTGGGGTGGGGTATTATTTTATTATTACCCTTGTGAACTCGTGTCTCCTCCATCCTCACTATTCGAACTATACCAGTGTGCTTAGCTGTAGGGATTTCGTTCATTGGAGTGCTATCGTGGAAATTTCGGACCATCACGTCGACTACAACTTGTTTGCCAGGTATGCCAACCATGGTTTCTCTTTTCTCTTGATTTTATGAATCGCTTTGGGAACTAGGGTTTTCCCCTGGTTGGGTTTTTCCTGATGTTTGGTAGTTGGCCATTTAAATATGAATTTGTATCCTTACGGTGTGAGGTATCAGTCAGTATGACAGTATTTGCGGTGGGGGGTTTTTCTTGAGTCTATTTGTAAGCCGTTATGGAAGCTCGATCCCGGTCTGAAGGTTTAGGTAGTTGGTGCAGACAAGCATTACGCTGTCTGCACCAAATTTGTTGGGGTTGTTTATGGCCATTCGGGGGAGTTTTCATTTTTCACAGGCGCATACCCTAGTTTTGAGAAACAGCGAGGGGTTTTCAACATTTTGGTCGAGCTGGGATTTCTGCATTATTGTTTTACAATTAATTTGGTGGTTCATGTTAGGCAAAGAGTTTGAATGCAATTCGTTTTAAACGATGCATTTGCAATCAGGGTCATGTTTTAGTTGCAGACGGACTTAGAAGTTTAGACCCAGTTTGCAGAATTCCTTTTGCCTGTTATTTTTTATTATGCATTAATATTCTGATAGTTTATTTGTTGAGAATGCATACGAAAGAGGTAAATGTTTTGATACAGTTTTTCTTCATTCTTAGAACACTAACCAAAAGCTCCAATGGTCTAAGAACATGTTTGGTTTATGACAGGGTAACTTGGTCAAAGGATATATGTCTAAAAGACAAAAGAAGAAGGCTCCTATTGCTGAGGGAGAACCAGATGTGGAAATCATTGCCAAGGTGGAATAAATTTATGAAGATACAAGAGCTACCACTGGAGTAGAGCTAGATTACAAGTGGGGTGAAATATACCGAATGTTGCAAATCAAAATGTGCCTGATGCAGGGTTTGAAGAACTGAATATATATGCAAACATCGAGAAATCTGCTCTGATGAAGGTAGCCACTAGACCTGAGCTATTCCCATGCTCCGAAGTGATCGGCTGGATCTTGCTTAGGGCAGATGTTACCACAATGATGTTAGCAAATACTGCCAAACAGGGCTATGCTGCATATAGTCTTGGTTATGTCTCACTGGAATATCACCTACCTCCTGCTCAAGTATACTTAACTAAAAATTGGTTGAAAGAGATAAATTTGGACCTGGTTGAGATAGTCAAAAGAATGATGATACCAGGGAAGAACTTTTGAACCAGGCCCTCAGGGGAATATGAAACAGCCACTCACAGGACCCCTTATAGATTTATAGCATTGATTCTGAATAGAGTTTTTGGGAGGGCTCATGGCAAAAACTTCAAATTGGGATGGATACCAATCATTTTCTATGTGGCCATTCAGGGGACTATATTCAATTGGGAAAACATAGTGTCCAATAGCCTCTCAGCCTGCATATCTTCAGCTTTGGGAGAAGTGTCACAGAAGAAGTCGGAGTTCTATATGAGCTCTATCTTAGTGTACTGTATATTATGTACCTAGTCATTTCCAACTTTAAGGTGTAATTGGGACAGGGACAGGACCCCAGTATACACTGCATACAAACTATTTTGGGCACACAAATATTATATCCACTACAAAGAGATATGTGAACATTTCATTATGCCTTTGTACACTTTAATCTTCCTGACCAAATGAAACTGCATGTCCGAGGAGGCATTCAAAGTCAGTGAGGAACATGGGAATTAATATTTGACTGAAGAGGGAATGTACATCAGAATGTATGGTTTCTCTAGGGCACCTTCTCTACTCCCTAAGTATGCCACTGATTATGTGGTACACAAAGAGGCAGTTAGGCAGGTATATCTTGATGGTGTAGGAAGCTTCTTGTTTGAACATAAGAAGGCAGCCTATCCTACCATACCTTCCTGGATAGGAAGTTACAAATTTTCAAAGGTCAAACAAAATGCAGAAATCGTACATGAGTTGGAGCACTTCCATTTTGGGGAGATAAAATTCCACAGGAATGACTCCCAAAATAAGGTTGCAGAGCATTGCAAAGAGGCAAATGTTCACTTCGAATACACAAACTTTTGGGACAAGGATGAATAAATATTAAGAAATGCAAAGAATATGAATGCATTGAAGAAGAGATTTAAACAAAAGATCACCATTGTGGGCAGTAAGGGCAAAAATGCACAGAAGAAAGCTGAAGAAGAAGAAGCCAAAAAGAGGGAAGAGGATGCTAAGAGGCTAGCACAAGAGGCAGAGAGTTGTCTCAAGAATGAAGAAGAAGAAAGAAAGAAAGCTGCAGAGGAAGCAACAAAGAAGGAAGAGGAGGAAAGAAATAAGAAGGAAGATGAAGAGATGAAGAAAAAACAAGAAGAGAGTGAAGGTCTGAGATTAGCAGGAGCCAAGAAAGACCGACAAACTACTGAGCAAATAGATACACAAGTAGCACAGGATCATATAGATCAGGGGAAGGGACAAGATAATCCTGATTCCCAGGAGCCCGCTGCCACTTCTAGCAGCACTCAAGAACATGTTGTTTTTTCTGGTTTGAATTTGTTACCTTTTGTACAGAAAGAAGGAGAAGAGGTCTCTGATTTCAGCACCATCTTCTATGACAAGGAGAAGAAGAGGATTGTCAAGAGAACTGAGAAAAAGGTCGAAACAGGAGGACAATCAGGTATGATGATTACTGATAAAACTTTGGTGCATGGGACAGATGCAAATCCACGACTGACAGCTAGAGCTGGGGTGGCATTAACCCAGGCCACTGAAGACAATGTTGATAGACTTATGACAGACCTTGAGCAATCAAGGAAAAATGCAGCACAATTAGAGGAAACTTTAAAAAAGGAGAGGGATGAAGGTTATAAGCTAAAAAGGAAATTTGAAGACATGCAGAATGAAGTGAGGACTTCAAAGGCAGAACTCTAGACTCTGCATGCAAACAAGATGACCTTAGAAGTTTCCGTGGAGAGAATAGAAAAGGATGCTCATAATAGCTAAGCAGAATTACAGAGGCTGCAACTAGAGTATCAGGTGTTGAAGACAGAGAAAAATGACCTCAAAGTATCATATGAAACTCTGAGTGCAGAAAAGGACCAGCTACAGATCAAAATTGCTGAGTTGGAGGAACAGAAGGCCACTATAGAAGAAAGATAAGAGAAATTTCAAGTGCAGGTAGCAAGTTTTGAGGGACAGATTGTTTCATTAACATCATCATTGAAGGATGTTAGTGAACAGAGGACTGATATCCAGTCTTTAAAGGAGCATGTCCTAGCTCAATGAAGAAGAATTCACCAACTGCAAATGTGTATTGAAGAAGAAAGATGTAAAATCTTACAGATAGATAGCAGGTTGGAAGAAATCTTGGACATGACTTCTTATTTTGTAGATAGATCTCATCATATTTTGGAAGTCTTGGCTGGAAGGATAGTAAGGATAGAAACCAATGAAGAAACCCCTATAGAGTTACCATCCAAAGATCGACATAGCTTAAAGCAGGATTACGACTTATTAGAGTTTGCAATAAATACAACAGAGGAATTCAAAAAGACTGTGAAGAAAACGAGAGGAGCCTGTACTGAATACTGCAGAAGGGTGCTGATCACCTACAACAGATGCCAAGTTGCTGTAGAACAAAGACTGGATGCATTACCAAAACATGACTTGTTCATAGAACAATTATAGAGCAGGTACCAGGAAGATGAGCAAAAGATCCAACAAATCAAGGATCTAGATGAGCAGATCCTGAAGAATGCAGTAGCTCATGCAGCAGTCAGCATCAATTTACTTGACGATCAGCTATGCTTGAGTCCAGCAAGAATAGAGGTGGTTAAGAATCAGGTTGCAAAGTATGAGATGAACATTCGTTTTCTTGAACCCTCAAATTTTGAAAGCATATCAGCGGAGGCCCAGGCGTGGAAAAAGTTCATTAATGATCAAGCAAGGCCTTCTTCATAAAAGTGCTCTATTAATTTTTGTTTTAAATGTAATATATTGTATAATGTATGAGCACTCACTACGGGACAACATTTTGGATTGAAACGTTGGGGAAGCCCAAAAGTCACTTTGGTGCAGCCTAAAAGTTTTTCCTTTTTGTATAAGTATAGGAGAGTTAGATGTAGTGGAGGAATTTTTCCTAGATAGATTTGTGAGATTATGTTGCAAGAAGAACTATTTCCTTTTTCAATAAGAATTACAAGTTTCTTGTTGGAGAAATCTTGGTGGAAGAATTCAAATGCTGTGCTATGGATTTGTTGAATGTGAACTATTTCGTTTTCAGCTTGCATCCATTAACTGTGAGATTGTTCTAACTCTTTGAACCTATGTTCTTGTTATGAATGCACTCTAGTTTATTCTATGAAATTTCCACTGTGAGTAATGAAGGCTTTTCATAAACAATGAGCTATCTTATTGTTTATATATCTATTAATGTTCATGTGTTTTGAAATAAGTAACAACTATCTATGATTTTTCTTAATGCATGCGCATAAATACATTACTCATTGATAAATGATAATCTTGCTCCATAGGGATAGGTTAGATAGTTAGTTTTAGTTTCTTGCTGTGTGTGATTTAGATGCGAGTGAGTTAAGACGAGAGGTAAGAACCTGCGCATCACATTGTGACCGCTCCTCGTATTCTCTATCAATCTGCATTCTTAGATAGGCACTTGCATATCATACTTAAATTAAAAAAACTAAATATACACGATGGAACGGGCCGTAACCGGTAAAAACTTGTATTTTGTTACTTGACCTACGGTAGCCGGACCATAAATCAGACAGATTCCCTATACCAAACAGTAACGGGATATTTGGGAACGTTTACTGGGGAGAATCCCTAGCTGTTGTTACCTGCGAATTTCCAGGCATCAATAGGATGGAACCGCCATGTTTTAAATTTTACTTACAAACCCTATTTCCATGCTAGGGTTACAGGGTTATACGTCTTACTTAGGTTTGTAAGCTAATGCATGGTTAACTTTGTATTATTACAGGTTTCTCCAATGAAGGATTAGCCCCCTTAAGTTGTGCTTAACTTGAAAGTGTCAATCAAAGTTCCCAAATAAACATATGGTTAAACCCCTATACACTATGCGTTCCCAAGCAAAATAAAGCACCATAGTAACAAGCACTATGGTGATGATAAGGTGATTAAGGGTAACGACAAGATCACACTCAAACTATAGAGAGTGGGTATGAACAAATCTGAAACCATGTGGAGGTAGATTAATAAGGTTGACGCGCCAAGTGAAGGGTTCAAAGTGATTTCCAGCTGTAAAACGGGGTTAAAACCCTAACAAACAACTAAGGTTTAAACTCTTGCATTGTTTTTCTACATTGTGGGACTGGTGGGGAGATTCGAGAGCTCTCAGCCCTTCTAGCAATGGTTTTCCAAAGACCACACAACCCTTCATACAACACTGTGAACGATTTTCATCACTACATTGACAGCCTTCGACTCCATGCCTCGGCCCTTCGTAGAGGAATCTTCGTTGAGGGTAAGTTTGCTCCTTTTCACAGTTCATTTTAATTTTGCTGCAATTTATTTTATAATGTCAAATCCATGAGTTTAACCTTCGTTTGATGTTTGACTGGCATAAGTTTTCGTTAGATGCTAAACGATGAAGCGTGGCGTGCAGAGCTTGGGTCGAGGGTACCTGGCATCGACAATGGTTCTGGTAAGACCTATGAGCCTTGAACCCTATGGTCCTTGACATGTATATGGTGTAAAAAGATAGAACCAAGTTCCTTTTAGTTTGGCTTCGATTGGGATATTCAAGGCTTTTCACAGGCCCTTCTATTTGATGGTAAACACTCTCGTGTTTTCGCCTCTATGACATTAATGGTAGAGATTAAATTGGTTTTTAAAATCCCGTAGGCTATGAACAGAGTTAATATTTGAACCTTTATTTTTTTTACATACCACGAGTCTATGTGAGAAGTTTGTATCATGGTCGTTTGTAATTATTAACAATTCATCTACAAAATTTTAACGAAGTTTTAAGAGAAATACGATAACTGTAATTTCTGCTTCTATTTTGTTTAAAACCTTGGATTTAGTCACGATTCTACCCTGTAATTGATATATTGTTGTTAACACTACTCTGTATATTGTTTATTAGCACTACTTTGTATATTGTTAATTAATAATATGTGAAAGAAGTTGTTTGCTTGGTTACATTTTACTGTATTCATGTTTTTTTTGTAAATAAAAGAATGCCATTATGGTCTTAACTTAATTATGGCCCAATCTGGTTACGACATTTCTTTGATGTTGAGCCTAGGGTATTTTTGTTGTATGTTTTACTTATTTAATAAATTACTTGGAAGAAATGTTGCCTTACATGCCTCGAACCCTTGACTTGAGTTAAAATTATTAGATAGGGAATACATCCCTATTAACGCGTTGAGTTTATTATTTATGCTAAATCTATACAAACTCTAATAATATTTATATAGCGTTTTATTTGCTTTTACGTTTTGATTGAAATCTTCTACTTCATTATTTGGGAAAATGTTAACCCTAAATAATTTTGAAAATCACTAAGCCTTTCGGTTGTATGAAAGAATGATGCTGAGTAATTATAAAAATATTAATCCTTTCGGCTGTGAGAGATTGATATAGGGTAAAATTATTATTCATATGTATTTTTTAGTCTTGAACCCTCGGTTGTAAGCCATTATGTCTCAAATCTATATGTATTGTTTTTAGCAGGTTTAAAACTGTGAATAAGGGATTAACTGGGTTTAAATAAGGCAAGCCCTAACTGTAAAAGAAAGTTTGTGCTTGTTTTAAAATGAACAGATAGAAAAATATTTACCAGAGATGTTGAAGCTATCTCTGCTTAACCTCTTTGGAATGCTAATCGTTTATTAAAATATGTATAAAACTTAGTATTTGGTGAAATGATTTACAAAAAATGATACTGCTTTTTAGATAATAAGAAAGATATGAATTCTAATATGAAAAATTGTTTAAGCAGTAAAATCCATTCTCGTGTACTTAACTGGTAATTTACAGGGATAAAAATTTCCTACCTTATTTCGAAATAAATGAATAAGGAAACTTTCATCATTCATAATATCCTTAAAAAATAAACATAAAATGAATTGAAAATAATAAACTTGAGTAATATAGAACCTGTTAACTTTTGAAGTGGACAAACATCCAAAGAAGACTGTTCCTCCCAACCGTCTCCTGAAAGTAGCCAAAATTACTTGCTTTAGGACCCACGAGCCTGTTCATTGAACCACCAGGATGAATATACTGTGTAGAATCTTGTTTTGTCCTCTCTGCAACTCAACGGTCACATTTGTAGTCAACACTCTAGCAATTCACTTTAGCTTTCCCCTCATCGAATTTCCCCTTGTGTGCCTAACTTTTCAGTTTCCAGCAAACCGCAAGGTTCTAATCTCTATAAAAATGCATTGGTCCTCCTGCTCATTTGATGGGTATATATATGCTTGTCTAGGTATTTAGGTCAGTTTTGTAATTTAATGAGCCACCTGCTCAGTTCCTCCTTTCTTGGAAACCTGACCACAATTTCAGGGAAGTTGCCTCCTGCATCATCTAGAAAGTGAATGTTGTTGTTTCCATTTGTCATTTTTGCCTTCTACGCCAGATCATTCCTCCTAGTGGGTCAGTGAACACTCTTCAACAGTCCTCTTTAGATAGGTGTCTCTTCTTTTAATTATTAAATAATAAAATATTCAATTACAGTCATCTTTGACCATCCTTGTTGAAAAACATAAAACTTTACAATCACTTTTAAAGTAATGTCTTTTCACAACATAAAATGTTTTTAGTTCTAGCTGGGTTACACTTGAGGAAATGATATAAGGTCTATATGAAGCTATTTCATATTCTTCCTTACTATTATGACATTTCTCATTACTTACATTGCAATGGATTTCTATTTTGACTATTTTAGAGGTGTTTGTCATTTTCAACAATTAGTTTATTGGATTGGGTGATAGAAATTGTTAGTGTCAATAATACAAACATGGTAGGGTCATATGTAAGTGCAATATGGCATGTATAACCATCACTTGGGTCCAATTCCATTGATGTGAATTTCATTTGAAATTACTTTATTTTTACAACCTAATAATGAGTAGATGACACTCCAAAGTCAATCAATGGGTGTTTGAGTTTCATGCATGACGAAAGGTTTTAGTTAATTTGCCAAGACTCGTGGTTGGTGTTTGACACTCAAGTTGGAATGAGAAATAACATGGAAGCATTTCCCCTCTTCCTCGACTTTTGCAATTGAGTTTTTGCCTTATTTTAATACCCAAAATAATGGAAGAGAAGGTGGAATCTATTTTAATTATGGAAATTTAGTTAAAAATAGACATTTTAAAAGTGTATTAAGGGTTATTTACTCATAATGCAACAATTATAAGGGCCTTTAAAACTTCTCAATCTATCTATATAATGCATTTTTAGCACCATAAGTATGACCTTCTACCATCCTTATGAAAATGTATATATTTTGAATTCTATCACTCATGTTGAAACCTTTTAAAGGTTTCATAATTCGTGGTGACCCTACTAACATTTTGATTATGGGTTTGACTTCCCTTAAGGTTATTGCAAACAACTTTGTCGATTTGATGGCATTCTCTCCCAGAATGAGATATAATATGAAATTGAAAAGAATTTATCCGATATCTAATTACTATTAACTTTTTATTATGTAGGTATTACATCTAAAATTGTATTAAAGAAAAGATAACCAACCTTCTATCCAAATCCTGTTGTTTGGATGGTCTACTACATCACAACTTTCATCACTGAATAAAGATGGGCATAATTTTAATCCTAATGAAGACTTAGATATATTGGGGTATACTGAATAATGTGTTGAATAATTTCAAGGGGGGGCTAGCACTTAGAAGAAAAGAAAATTGAAACTAAAACTAGAGTTCTACGAGGACTGGAAAACTAAGTATAAGTGGTTGAAAGAGACAAAACATGAAATAAAAATAGTGATGAAATGCATATACGATGAAACACATAACGAAACTGAACCATGGGTAATCAACATTGGTTGCTCTACCATGCATTATGATTCACTAGTTGTTCATTCCAATTCAAATATCCATAAACTTTTAGAACCAAATTGGATATATGGAATTCAAAGAAAAGCAAAACCTATTACATAACACATAGCATGCACTGATGATAGGAACGAGGATAGAGTCATCACAACTATGAAATTTGTTTATTGGGTTATGCAAGAATATTTATTCCTCTCAAAATATGAATCCATTTTCCAATGTGTTATGTCCTTACAAACATTAAACATACAAAAGAATAAAGACTACACATCATCTACAAATCAAATGGTTGTAAAAAAAAAAAATCATTTTTGCAATATATGAGGATCTTGAAGTGATACACATTGTAAGAATGTTGGATAGTCCTTTGTTTGCATTAATGCTAAACAAAAGCATAGATTGTAGTTTCAAGAAACACCTTGTGATTTATGTGACTCAAAAGGGTCATGGATTCCAATGTCCCAAATTTTAAAGCACATAAATGTTTGTGACAAAAGAGGGAAAACAACATACAATGCAATAAATTATTTAAAGAAAGAAAGGGATCTTTCTTATTCAAAATGGATCAATATATAATTTATCTTCTATTTTAGTTCTTTTTGGGTGGAAAGATTGGATGAATTGGCTTGCAAGGCCCATTTTAAGGGCAGGTATCAGTTTGTATATTTGGTGTCCATAACCTTTTGAGGCCTATTTGAGGGCTTAAATGATGTTTTTTGGGGTAAAAATTTTATCACTTTTTCCATGCCCCTCAAGTTTATTCTACACTTCCATACCTTTTCAATGGTGCAAGAATCTCCTCAATTAGAGTTTGTATGAAGAAGTCATGCCTCCCACAAGTTGTGTTAGAAAATTATACAACCTAGGACCATAGTCTCATTCGTTTTTACCTATGCTAGATGGTACAAACCATAGTCTATGATTTTTTCCTAAGGTTTTTGGAGATTTTGAACCATTAATGACACCCAATGCCATCAATTTGGTTAACCAGGAGATAAGGCACCCTCATTTATGACCATTTGGTCCATTGGGACACTCCCATTCCTTAAATCATTGATCTGGGTTGACTATGGGCACTCATGCATTGTATTTGGCTTATTTTGGCTCGTTTGGCCCCTTTGGACTGCCTAGAGCCACTCCCACTCCACCATGTACTCCACCTCACCTAGACCACCTTAATTTATGACCACCCATTCCATCCCAATGTTCACATTAGACATTCATGATAGTTTGAGGTGGTTTGGGAGTCTATTGATCAACCTAGGGGGGGTTGAGGTCAAATGTAAGCATGCCACATGTATGCCATTTGACTTGCTCTAAATCCTAACAATTTCCTTCTATTATAATATAATGACGATCCACACATGTTCATATGTTGGATCGTAATAGAAACTTCAGTTAATAGCATCATTCGTTGGTGTAACTTTTTCCTCCATTCATTATTTTGCTCATGCATTGTCAAATTATTGCATTCTGAGGATTCTATTAGATTCTATATCTTGCTGTGAATCATAATTTTACATGGTATCAGATATCAAGGATATTCTAATCGAATTCAGAGAGTTCGTAGGGTTCAAATTAGCAATCTAGGGTTTCCCCTAGAGGATTGAGTGTTTGCATTGCAGGTTATTAAGTGATTCATTTTCACCCAGTGTGCAACAAAAAATGGAGCAGTCTCATGTTGCCTTGATCAATCCATTCAACTAATTTGAGCATAAGGTTGATATGGTAATCCAACTGAGATCCATAGGTCTCTACATAGTTACCACAAGGACAAAAAATGAGCCAAACTCAATTGTTGACAAGTCAATTTTTTTTAACCGAATGGATGAAGCATTTGGGATGCTATGTCTCAATATCTCGAGATACCTCGTGTTTCATGTTGACAGTCTCCCAAATAAAAATGAAGCATGGATCATTATCAATTAATTGTTTGGGAATAATGATGAGCTAAGAGGCCATCAACTTGAGAATGAGTTGATCTCCTTGATCCAAACCCAACACAATCCAAGACTTCTTCACCAAGTTCGAATCCCTGGTTCTTCAACTAAAACAATGTGTCATTGAGAAGAAGGAAGAGCAATTGATTTTGTCCATACATTTGAAACTAGGGCTTGAATATTCATTGCTTTCAACATTGCACTGAGGCAAGCTAACAGTTCTAAACTGGAGAATGCCATCTTTGGTAGACTTCATGGAGTCTCTGACTCAAGAACAAGACAAGTTGGTTCAAATGGGTACCATCAATCCTACCCAGGATCAATCTCTTGCAACATGAGATTCCAATCAAGAAAATGGAAAGAAAAATCCCAAATATTCAAACAACAAGAGAGAAAGAAGGACAAAGAGAAGCCCAAATCTTCTGACGGGGGTTCAAATCCTAGCAAGGACAAAGGGAAGAAGCAAGAGAAGTCGAAATGCACTTACTGTCACAAGGGTTGGCACCCTAAGAGTGCATGCATGAAGAAAACTGTTAACATTATGGCGCAACTCCTTGAGAAGAACAAAATCCCTCTTCTAGATGGAGCAAAGAAGAAGGATGGAGGTTCAAATTCTGAAAACAAGCAGAGATTCCATGCATTGGTGGCCAGCACTTCTCGATATTCCTCCTTCATCATATATTTAGGTGCCTCAAGGTACATGGCTTCTTAAGAATAATTCTTCTTTTCAACACACCTACTCTCTATCTACTAAATTAATCACACTGGTTCGACCAAGAGAGTGACATTCACCAAAGAATATGTGGAAATTTCTGAAGTTTCACTAGTAAAGTGGTTGCAGTGGGTATTGCAGATCATGAGTCAAGGATGTACAAGTTTTCACACTTTCTTCCTTACTCCTCAGCAAATGTGCTTCTGTTACATGACAAAGAGATCGAATGAGAGGTTTAGACACCTCAACTACAAATATCTTCAAGCTTTGATAAAAAAAAATATGGTTGAAGGAATTCCAAGCATCAATTTTTCCAAAGGAACATGCAAGGGATGCATTGTTGGGAAGCATGCAGAGTGCAAGCATGACAAGGGGAAGACAAGAAGGGTCATTAAATTACTCGAATTGATCCATTCATATTTGATAGGGCCCATTCCCACACTCTCCTATGTAAAATAAAGGTATTCCCTAACATTCATTGATGATTTTTCAAGATATTGTTGGGTGTTCTTCCTCAAGTTGAAATTTGAAGTGTCTGAGATCTTCAAAGCTTTCAAATATTCAATTGAAAACTCTAGTGGGAATAATATAAAGGTATTAAGGACTGATAATGGAAAGGAATACGTGAATAATAACCCACACTACATCAATGTGAAGAAAATGGAATTCAAATGCAACATTGAGTTCCCTACACACCTCAGCAGAATGGTGTGGCAGAGTGCAAGAATAGAGCATTGAAGGAGATGACCAATTGCATGTTGGAGGCTAAGTATTTGTCCCCTAAGATATGGGATCAATCCATAAATTTTGTTGCATATGTTCATAACATAGTTCCACACAATGTATTGGAAGACAAAACTCCATTTGAGGCTCGGAGAGGACACAAGCCTGATGTGTCTCATCTCAGGGTGTTTGGCTCAAAAACATGGGCTAGGATTCCTCCCAAGAAGAGAAAACCATTGCAGCCCCAAATAAAGGATTCCATAATGGTTGGATGTGATGAATATTCAAATGGATATGATATCTTTGATCCATGATCTCAGAAAACTTTCATTGAGAGGAATGTTCAGTTCGAAGAAGAACCTATGCAAGAGCTTGAACTATAAGAGGGGGATTTCTTACACCCTCCACTCAATGACGATGTAAGTGATGTTTCCATTTATGATTTTTCTAATTCTGATATGAATATTATGATAATGGAATGCATTCATATCATGATTCTCCCATGAGGCCAAAATGGCCTAAGAAAACCATACAAGTAGCTGGTGATCTTGCAGGAGATCCGTTGGACACTAGGAAGACTAGATCTCAGTTTCACAATGCATTATCTACTTGTGATTTGAATATTCCTAAGAGGTGTTTTATGATGGTTGTATATTATCCACATTCGTATTAAGAAGCATCACATGACCCAACATGGAAATCATCCATGCAAGAAGAGTTTAAGCCTTTGCAAGACAATGGAACTTGGGAGTTGGTTCCTCTACCTTCCAAGAGGAAACTAGTTCAATGTAAGTGGGTATATAGGAACAAAATGGAATTTGATGGTTCTGATGTAAATTATAATTCCAGGTTGGTTTCCAAAGGTTTCTCTCAAGTCCATGGAGTGGACTATACCGAAACATTTGCATCGGTGGCAAAGATGGACTCAATTAGACTACTTTTGGCCATTACTGCATCCAAGCGATGGGAGGTTCACCATATGGATGTGAAGAGTGATTTTATTCATGGTGACCTTCATGAGGAGATTTATATTTAGAATCTTGATGGTTTCATTCATTATCCTTTACTTTTTTGTAGGTTGAAGAAGTCTCTCTATGGCCTCAAGCAAGCTCCTAGAGATTGGTATGCCAAGATTGACAGCTTTCTTCCCTCACAAAGTTTTGGAAGATGCAAATATGATACTAATGTGTATTTGTAGAAATTATATTACTCTATTATTATCATTTTACTCTATGTTCATGATATTTTTATCGCTGGAAGTTGCATTGTTGATATAGGTTTAGTTAAGTCTTCATTGCACAATGTGTTTACTATGATTTACCTAGGATTGTTGAAACAATTTTTTGGCTTGGAGATTGAGAAATATAATGCATGTACCAAGGTTAGCCAATAAAAGTATGCTTCAGACCTGTTACATAAGTTCAAAATGAATGAATGTAAAGTTTCTAAGTGTCACTTCCATTCAAGAGTAAAACTAGGTGATTTTGGTTCATCTCCATTGGTGGACAACTCGTTGTATAGGAAACTAGTTGGGAGTTTGTTGTCCCTCACACACTCTCGACCTGAATTGGATTATGCAGCAGGTGTTGTTTCTATATATATTCAGGAGCCTCATGAGATCCATTAGAATTCTGGAAAAAGGATCTTGCATTGTGTGCAAGGAACCAAACATTTCAGGATACACTGTGTAACTAGTTCTCCACTACAACTAGTAGTATTTACTGATTCTGATTGGGTTGGAGATAGAACTAACATGAATTCCACTTCAGGTTATGTATTCATGCTTTCACATGGTCCTATTTGTTGTTCAAGTAAGAAAAAACACACCATTTCCTTACCTTCAACTGAGTTCAAGTATAGAGGAGAAGTGAATGTAGTTGCACAATGTGTGTGGTTGGAAGGCATTCTTGGAGAACTTGGTTTTGCATTTGATTCATCCACTATAATTTGGTGTGATGATAAAAGTGAAATAAATATATGCACATATCCAATACATAGACATAGGACGAAGCACATTTATTCACATGCACTACATCAGGAGCTTGGTGCATGACCATGTGATATCATTGTAGTATTTCCCATATGCAGAGAAAACTGCTGACATATTTACCAAGAGATTCATTGAGAAGACTTTTACCTATCTTAGATTACTCCTTGGGGTGGGTGACACATGGTGATGATTGATACTCACTTCATATTTTTCTTCATGTCCATTTTAGAGGGGATTTTTTATTCCCATGAGGTTTTTCAAGTATAGAGGAGAAGTGAATGTAGTTGCACAATGTGTGTGGTTGGAAGGCATTCTTGGAGAACTTGGTTTTGCATTTGATTCATCCACTATAATTTGGTGTGATGATAAAAGTGAAATAAATATATGCACAGATCCAATACATAGACATAGGACGAAGCACATTTATTCACATGCACTACATCAGGAGCTTGGTGCATGACCATGTGATATCATTGTAGTATTTCCCATATGCAGAGAAAACTGCTGACATATTTACCAAGAGATTCATTGAGAAGAATTTTACCTATCTTAGATTACTCCTTGGGGTGGGTGACACATGGTGATGATTGATACTCACTTCATATTTTTCTTCATGTCCATTTTAGAGGGGATTTTTTATTCCCATGAGGTTTTTCTCCTTGCCTTGGTTATATGGACTAATAAAAGTTGTAAAGAGGTGACTTGAGCCTTAGTTTCCAAGGACTCATTTTGATTTGGTTACACTAAGTTAGGATTAAGAGGGGGTGTTAGAACATTATACCACCTAGGACCATCATTTCATTTGTTTTTACCTATGCTAGATGGTAAAAACCATGGTCTATGTTGTTTTCCTAAGGTTGTTGGGGGGTTTTGGACCATTAATGACACCAAACACCCTCAATTTGGTCAACCAAGAGATAAGGAACCCTCATTTATGACCATTTGATTCCTTGGGGATATCCCACTTCTTAAATCATGGATCTAGGTTGACTAGGGGTTCTCATGCATTGTATTTGGTTGATTTTGGCTCTTTTGTCCCTTTTGGACTACGTAGAGCCACTCCCACTCCAACTTGCACTCCATCATGCTTGGGTTTCCTTCATTTATGACCACCCATGTCATCCCAATGTTCACATTAGACATTTGTGATCGTTTGAGGTGATTTGGGAGCCTATTGGTCAACCTAGGGGCAATTTTGAGGTCTAATGTAACCCTGCCACATGTATGTCATTTGACCGCCTCCAAGGGCTAACGATTTTCTCCTATTGTAATATAATGATGATCCACACATGTTCATATTTTGGAATGTAATAGAAACTTTAGTTATTGGCATCATTCGTTGGTGTAATTTTTCCTCCTTTCACTGTTTTGCTCATGCATTTTCAAATTCTTTCATTGTGAGGCTTCTTTTAGATTGTTGATCTTGTTTTTGAATCATAATTTTACAAATTGACCTATCAAGTTGACCACCATGGAACTGAGTAGATTCCACGCCAACTCTCATTTCTCACACATGCGGAACTAGTCACATGTGGATATTTAAGAACATTCTAGAAGATCCAAAACCCTAACCCTAATTGAGAATCAAGGCAAGAAAAAACCCTAAAATTAACCCTAAACAACTATCAGGATATGTTAAATACTAGGTTGTTGGGAGAAGAAGGGGATCCATTCTTATGATGTCATTGTATTATTTCATCGTTGAGCAATAACATGGGAGTGGATATTAGAGTATAACAGAGGAAGTAGGAGATCCTATAGTAGTCATTCCAGTCGTGAGTCATAGGTAACTCCATATAAAGTACCGCTTTCTTTATATTTGCATTCTCTATAAAAGAGCAAGGCATAGTCCTCATTTTTTGCTAGATTTTTCCAAATAGTAGGTTTTCCTAGGGTAAATATTATGTTATTTATGTAGATTGTATATTTCTTTGCTCTAGTTATTTTTGTTTTAGTTTTAGTTTATTTTGCACTCGATGGAAATAATCTAATAATAAGAACTAAGTCCTAAGATCCATTATGACAAACCATTCTAGTGGAATATCCTCGACAGTTTACAGATCATATTGGTATAAGAGTAGTTTTCTTTGAAGTTTTGTGGGAAATTCTAGGATCTAGTGGTAGAATAAAGAAAAAGTCTCCAAACCCTAGCCATGGTGAACGAGTGTGGTGAAGAAGTCATTGGCAATTATGAGAAATGATTTACAAATATGGAAATACAAGCCATTGATATCTCACACAAGATGTCAATCCTCTTAGCATATCTAGAGAGCAAGTTTGGACATTTCAATGATTTTGGAGGCTCTAACTTAGAGTTCATATAAGAGGACAATTCCAAATATAGAAGTGACCTAGGAAAGGAGACAAGGAAAGAGTTCGAGAAAAAGCATCCAAGTTCCAGTGCCATTACTCCTTCCAAATATATACTTAAGATGGAATATAAAGTCTATATCAAGTTATACCAAGGTGACTTTGATGCTTTAAAGTTGAATAATTGGTTGCAACAATTAGAGGTCTATTTTAGTATCCTTTGAAATTTTGTTTGCTAGATTGAAATTAGAAAATGAAACCCACATAACTTATTCTTCTACAACGAGAAAGAACTTTTCACTCTCAGATCTGGCTTGGTTAAGTTTGTCTATACATCTATATATATAGTATATGAAGGAGAAGGCCAAGCAAGGAGATGGTCAAGGGGAATCACGCTCTTCCCAAATTTTCGAGAAAGCTTCTCTTAGTTGGGATTTGCCATCTCCCTTCTTTAATAGGTGTCAATAAAGTACATTTTGTGAACATAAGCTTGTCAAGTTTGGGAATTTTGGGTGCTCCATGGGTTTTTGAGGGTGTTGAATCCATTTCTACCATTCAAATTGGGAATAAAACATAGTTACATATATATTTTGCAAAATAAAAAAACCCCGATTTCCCGAAAAAAAATGGTTGTCCGATCAAAATCTCAAATTTTTAGACATCTCTCTTAGAAAAGGTTGACCAATAACACCTCTCAATAAGGTATATTACTATAATTTTTAGACATCTACCTTAGAAAAGGTTGAGCAATAATCCCCTTGCAATAATGTATATTAATCGTTGAATATGAAAAAAGGGTTGATATCTCCAACAACAACAATAAATGCATTGCTATGGGTTATTTATTGAACGCCTTAGTAAATGAGATTTTACCAATTTTGTATGTTAATGGTTGCCTTATACCATGCTGCCACATTGAGTCGTTTAATGCATTTTTACATAAATTTAGTGTCTTTTTTTCAATTGTTGGAATGCGGCAATGGGTTAAAACTTGACAGTTATTTTTGTTATATATTAACAAGTTTAAAATTAAGAAGTCATTATTGATGTAGATTTAATTTATAAAATTGTTAATCAAAATTTTATTTTATTTAGTTGTTATATTTAAACAATTTTAAAATTAAGATGCCATTATTGATGTAGATTTAATTTTTAAAATTGCTAAATTGACACGTAAGTTGAAAGAATGTCTATGCTTATTAAATAATGAATTTGAAATTTAAACTTCATTGTATTGAATTAGGAAAAGAAATTTGTCCATTGGTATTTACTATTGGGCTATGTGATTCAAGGAAACTTTGACCTTTCATAGAGTAATTACCTACCATTATTATTCATTCATTTTGTTGAACTTCATATCTATGCTTTATACAAAAATTAAAGCAATCAAACTTCATGCTTGAAAACTATTGTTTGCAATACTAACCCTAATTTGGTGCATTCCATATTTGGAAGACATTTCATATGCATAGTCCCATACCTTATTTCTCTACTCTCCATCCTTGCAAAATACACTTGGCTTCAACGGTGACAGAGGAATACAACGTGGAGGAGGTAATGACGGTTTGAAAGGTTCCCTAATGGCTCCAAGGTTGGTATTTATGTACTCCAATCCCTCACAGGAATTCCCTTGATCTCAAACTAGGTTATACAACCATTGTGTTGTTCATTTCCACCATTACTCTTACATTCACGTTGATTATGCATTATAGTGTGTTATATTCCATGCATATGTTGTGGTTGTGGTGTGATGAATGGGTATGGTAAAATATAGGGTTAAGTAATCTTGTATAGAATCCCAAGTGTATAGACATCAATCTTGTTGAGGTTAGTAAAATATTTACCATCCCACTTAAGTATCAATTTGTCACCATTGTCTTGGGGCAATGATATAAGGTCTATATGAAGCTATTTCCTATTCTTCCTTACTATTATGACATTTATAATTACCTGCATCATAATGGCTTTCTGTTGTGACTATTTTAGAGGTGTTTTCCATTTTCAACAATTAGTTTATTGGATTGAGTGATTGAAATTGTTACTATCAATAATATAAACATGGTAGGGTCATATGGAAGTGCAATATGGCATGTATAACCATCACTTTGGTCCAATTCCATTGATGTGAATTTCATTTGAAATTACTTTATTGTTACAACCTAATAATGAGTAGATGGAACTCTCAAGTCAATCAATGGGTGTTTGAGTTTCATGCATGACGAAATGTTTTAGTTAATTTTCCAAGACTCGTGGTTGGTATTTGACACTCAAGTTGGAATGAGAAATAACATGGAAGCATTTCCCCTTGCCTCGACTATTGCAATTGAGGTTTTTCCTTTTTTTAATACCCGAAATAATGGAAGAGAAGGTGGAAGCGATTTTAATTATGGAAATTTAGTTAAAATTGTACATTTTAAAAGTGTATTAAGGGTTATTTACTCATAATGAAACTATAATAAGGGCCTTTAAAACTTCTCAATCTATCTATATAATGCACTTTTAAGCACCATAAGTATGACCTTCTACCTTCCTTATGAAAATGTATATATTTTGAATTCTATCACTCATGTTGAAGCCTTTTAAAGGTTTCATAATTCGTTGTGACCCTACTAACATTTTGATTATGGGTTTGATTTCCCTTAAGGTTATTACAAACATCTTTGTCAATTTTATGGCATTCTCACCCAGAATGAGATATAATATCAATTTGAAAAGAATTTATCCAATATCTAATTACTCTCAACTTTTATTATGTAGGTATTACATCAAAAAATTTATTAAAGAAAAGATAACCAACCTTATATCAAAAGCTTATTGTTCGGATGGTCTACTACATCTGAAACTTTGATCACTGAATAAAGATGGGCATAATTTTAATTTTAATGAAGACTTATATATATTGGGGTATACTGAATAATGTGTTGAAGAACTTCAAGGGGGGAGCCTAGACTTAGAAGAAAATAAAATTGAAAGTAAAACTAGAGTTTTACAAGGAATGGAAAACTAAGTATAAGTGGTTGAAAGAGACAAAAAATGAAAGAAAAATAGTGATGAAATGAATATACGATGAAACACATAAGGCGACTGAACCATGGGGAATCGACATTGGTTTCTCTACCATGCATTATGATTCACTAGTTGTTCATTCCAATTCAAAGATCCATAAAGTTTTAGAAATAAATTGGATATATGGAATTCAAAGGAAAGAAAAACCTATTACAGAACACATAACATGCACTGATGATAGGAACGAGGATAAAGTCATCAAAACTATGAAATTTGTTTATTGGGTTATGCAAGAAGATTTATCCCTCTCAAAATATGAATCCCTTTCCCTATTTGTAATGTCCTTAAAAACATTAAACATGCAAAAGAATAAAGACTACACATCATCTACAAATCACATGGTTGTAAAAAAAATCATTTTTTCTATATCTAAGAATCTTGAAGAGATACACATTCTAAGAATGTTGGATAGTCCTTTTTTGCATTAATGCTAAACAAAAGTATAGATCGTAGTTTAGATAAACACCTTGTGATTTATATAGCTCAAAAGGGTTGGGGTTTCCAATGTCCCAATTTTTAAAGCACATAAATGTTTGTGAAAAAAGAGGGAAAAAAACATATGCTTCAAGATTTTTTTTTATCTTCATATACTAATCTATTGAATTAAAACAGTAATACAGTAAAAAAATATAGCTCATCGTGGCATTTCTAAAAGCAGAATATAGTGGAAAAAGAATTAACACCTACCCCTCAGGGGAATTCAGGCCATCACAATCAAAATGATCCTCCATGTGGAAGAGAAAACATATCACTGTAATATCAAAATCGACAGTATGAAAGCATAAAAACTGAAAATATTTTTTTGTGATAAAGATGACCATGTCAAAATATGAAAACATAAAAACCATGAAACATGGACTTAAGGCTTGGAGGGCAGATCCTCCACTATTGGAACCCCAAGGCCGAAACCAAGTTGTGAATTTGGTCATCCAACTGCTGGGGGAGCGGGTGGATTAACAAATGCTTGGACATCATTTTTCATAGGACTCTTAGCTTCACTGTTGGTATATTCCTCACTATTGGACGGATTTATTTTGACCAACAACGGTTCGGTTTTCCTATACTTAGCTGCAATGTTGGAAATTGTTTTTCCCTGCATAGTTTTTGAAATGGGCCTCGGAGGAGTAGGGGGGGTTGTTTAATGTCCATGGGGACTGTAGAAGGATTCGGGGGTTCATTTTGGGATCCTGGGAGGCGAAGAATAAGCCAAGCCAGTAGATTTTTTATAACCCAAAATTTTCCCTTGCAAAGTACTGTCCGATTTGTCGCAGAATGTACACTAGTAAGCTCATTCTCCCAGTCATCTAAGACTTAGCGAAGAGAATCATGGTTTTCAATGTCATAACCATCTGTGTTGGCTTGAGCTGTAAAAATTTTGGTGCGCTCGTTTGTATTGCCACGACCACCATGTCCTCGTCTAGGCATGAGAATATGAGTGCAGGAAACCAGAAGCTGGAGCGCTCCTCAATCACCTTGGATGCTGCAAAATAATTGGCCTTCGCAAGATTCCAAAGGAGGGAGAAAATGAGGTGAACGACAATGCACAGACCGCCCAAAAGAGGGAGGCATGGATCTAAAGACACCATTACTCAGCATGGAGAAGCGAAGTACCAAGTGACGGAGGGGAGGTCACCTCTCATAATGAGTTTGACTAACATGTGTCAATCGAGGTGGAGGTCATCCCAAGACATTTAAGAGGATAATGAAGTGATGTCACATGAGTGACGTCAGGGACAACTATGTGTCCGGATGGTCACTCCCTCATGTCATGATGACACATGACCACTCGCATCCGGGTGCATATCGTCCTTGGAAATTTGGATGCAGTCATGCCTAAGGGTGGAATTTGGAATCCCTTCTAGGGATAAGTGTTGCAGATAATAGATCGAAGAGACTCCCTAATTGGCTAGTTTTTTCGCTAAAGAGTTGGCTTCATGTACAACGTGATGAAAGGTGATGGTTGAAGGTTGAGAAAGGAGGAGAGCAAGTTGTTGCATATCATAATCCAATCTACAGCTGGGGGGAAACTTGGTGCAATTAGATTCGTTGTGCAGTCCGATGGCCGTGTTTATGATAAGCTGTGAGTCCCCCTTCACTATGAGTGGAAAGAGATCCTTGTTGAAGGTGATGCAGATTCCTTGGAGTAAGCCCATTAATTCAACAACATTGTTTCTTTCAATACCTAGAATGCCATAGAAGTCACAAAGAATATGGCTTTAAGAAGATATGGAAACCCCCCCAAGACCAGCTTTCCCAGGATTCCCTTTGGAAGCCTCTTCAAATTTGAGTTTAAAAAAAACAGGGGGCGAGCTTCTCCACTGATGAGAGGAGGTGTGAAGAGCTTGAGTAGTAGTTGAAAGGAAATCCTAAAGAGGGGAAATTTTCTAGTTCTCTAGAATAGATTGTTCCCTGGGAGTATCCTGTAGGTCCTGATCATTCCACTTGTGCAACATGGTAGGTTCCTTGATGTGTTGATGACAAGAGGCCCAAAATAATTCCACAGGGGTAACTCTACCTTCAAATATCTAGAGGTTTCGCTCCTTCTAGATATTCTAGATGATAAAACTTGCGGTGAGTTTCCATGTCCTATTGAGTATAGGATTTATATAGGGGCAGTTGTGCCAACACTTGATGGTTTCTGAGATATTCCCTGGGTTGCGATCTGTTCTTTTGTAAATAAAGGAAATCATGTCCCAAAATCTACTAGAGAAGGAGCATTGATCCAGAAGATGATCCATGGTTTCCTCTTATTCTTTGCAGAGTACGCATTGCGATGGTCCGATGGAGCCTTGCTTGAGGAGATTGTCCCAAGTGAGAACACGTTTGTGTAATAGAAGCCAAAGAAAAATTGTCACTTTGGGCCAAGTTTTTAACCCCCGAAATTTGGCCCAGCAAGGCTCAGATTGCTCATTGGGAATGTTAGTAGAAAGCTAGTAGGCTTCATTTGTAGAGAACATATATTTGGGTTTGTATCCCCATCTAAGAATGTCAGGACTGTTCCTGGTTCTGACGAGTATTTGTTGAAGGTCCTCCCAGAGCAGGTCAAAATAAGCATGTTGTTGGGTCGGATGCCATCTGTTGTGGGTAAACCAATTAAAAAATTCATGTTGAATGTCCTAGGCCTAGAAAGTGTTGATTTTTTCATGATTGGGGAGCATAAAGGCATCATGATAGTGATGAAGATTCTGCACAGAATCCAGGAAGGGGAGTTGGTTCCACGAATCCGTCTAGAAATTGGCTAAGGATCCATCGTGAATATCCCAGAAGATGTGTTGTTGGACAAGGTGACGTTGAGAACTTGTTACATTCCATATGAGAGAACCCTTTATGTCCTGCAAGTACCTTATGATCCTCTTAGCATGCCAGTTGGAGGAGTATTTTTTGTTCATCCAGAGGCCATGAAAAACCGTAGTGGGTGTTCCATGGCGAAGGCTGAAGGGGTATCCATGAACAAAATCTGCTCCCTCTTTGTATGGATCAGAGAGTGTATTGAAAAAGAATGGGGTTGAAGGGCAGAGCAAATTCATAATGTGTTGGCAGAGAGCATTGATGTCGTTGCCAGAGGGATCCTTGGCAACAAAGCAATCATCATCAATTGCGAAGATATATTTCTTCTTGGAGATCAAGTAGCCGAAACAGCGGCAAGCACTGTCCTTGAAGGAGATGCAGGAGGCCTTGGGGCCGAGGATCCTGTTGATATCATTTCTATTGTAGAGTTCGTAATCGAAGCCCTCAGGCACGCTGATGGTCTTAGATGGATCCCCATCCTGCACAATGATGAGGTGATAGGGCTCAAAGAAAGGCCTCCACATTTCTAGAAAATCCAAGTTCTGGATCGTGGGTATCACTATGTCCAGCTCGTCCTTGAGGATGGGGGTGGCAACACTGGGATATGCCATTGTTGCTTCCAGAGATGAATCTACATTGGCTGAGCTAAAGTGACAAAAAGGAAAAATGAAAGAAAGTGAAATCCACACAAGTTATTCTTTTACAACGAGAAATAATTTTCACTCTCAGTTCTGGTTTGGTTAAGTTTGTCTATACATATATATATAGTATATGAAGGAGCTGGCCAAGCAAGGAGATGGTCAGGGGAATGCACGCTCTTCCCAAATTTCCGGGAAAGCTCAACTTAGTTGGGATTTTCCAACTCCCTTCTTTAAAGAAGGAGCTGGCCAAGCAAGGAGATGGTCAGGGGATGCAATCTTTTCCCAAATTTCAGGAAAGCTCCACTTAGTTGGGCTTTGCCAACTCCTTCTTTAAAGGAAAGTGTGCTCTCAATATCCTTTCATGGTGTTAATGTATTACATTTAGGTGAATCTAAATGAGTATTTTGGTTTGATTTTTATAAAATCAGGTATAAATTTTTATAAATACAATTTATAGTTCTCAAGTTTTGGAATTTTGGGTACTCCATTCCATCAGTTAGGCGAGTGTTAAATCCATTTCTATTATTAAAATTGGGATTAAAACATAGTTACATATAGATTTTGCAAATTAAAAAACCCAATTTCCCGGAAAAATTGGTTGTGCGGTAAAAACCCTGATTTCCAGGAAAAAATTAGTTGTCCCCTAAAAACCCTGACTTCCGGGAAAAAATTGGTTGTTCCCTAAAAACCCCAATTTCCGAGAAAAAAATGGTTGTCCGGTCCAAATCTCTAATTTTTACACATTCCCTTAAGACGTCATTATTGATGTAGATTTAATTTTTTAAATTGTTAAATTAACACTTAAGTTTGCTTATTAAATAATGAATTTGAAATTTAAACTTCATTGTATTGAATTAGGAAAATACATTTTGTCCCAAGGGTTAGCTCAATTGGTAAGATGTGCGCTCGGTTTGGGGAGAGGTCACGGGTTCGAGCCTTGAGTCCTTTAGGGTTAGGCCTTCTGCGACGATGGCGCCACCTCTGGTTTACCACCTCTACCATCCATGAATGTGGGGAAGTATTGTCCCGTGGATCTTTCCATCTGAAAAAAAAAAGAATTAGGAAAATACATTTTGTCCATTAGTATTTACTATTGGGTTATGTGATTCAAGGAAACTTTGACCTTTCATAGAGTAATCACCTACCATTATTATTCATTCATTTTGTTGAACTCCATATCTACACTTTATACAAAAAAAAATAAAGCAATCAAGATTCATGCTTGACAACTATTGTTTGCAATACTAACCCTAATTTGGTGCATTCCATATTTGGAAGAAATTTCATATGCCTAGTCCCCTACCTAATTTCTCTACTATCCATCCTTGCAAAATACACTTGGTGTCAATGGTGACATATGAATACAATGTGGATGAGGTAATGAAGGTTTGAAAGGTTCCCTAATGGCTCCAAGGTTGGTATTTATATACTCCACTCCCTCATAGGCGTTGATCTCAAACTAGGTTATACAACCATTGTGTTGTTCATTTCCACCATTAATCTTGCATTCACGTTGATTATGCATTATAGTGTGTTATATTCCATGCATCAGTTGTGGTTGTGGTGTGATGAATCGGTATAGTAAAATATAGGGTTAAGTAAAATAGACATCAATCTTGTTGAGGTGAGTAAAATATTTACCATCCCACTTAAGTTGCAATTTGTCACCATTATCTTGAGGTAATGATATAAGGTCTATATGAAGCTATTTCATATTCTTCCTTAGTATTATGACATTTCTCATGACCTGCATTGCAATGGCTTTCTGTTGTGACTATTTTATAGGTGTTTTCCATTTTCAACAATTAGTTTATTGGATTTGGTGATATAAATTGTTAGTGTCAATAATATAAACATGGTAAGGTCATATGGAAGTGCAATATGGCATGTCTAACCATCACTTGGGTCCAATTCCATTGACGTGAATTTCATTTGAAATTACTTTATTATTACAACCTAATAATGAGTATATGACACTTGGATGCGGGTGACTCAATAGCCATCACTAGGGGATAGTGTTACAGAGAGAAATTCCTATGGCTAGGGGTACCACAACAGACAACTTGAATCCAGAAATCAATCCTTTCCTATATGTAAGAGAAACCAAATATCTAACACTAAAGGATCTCGATTCGTACCTTGTTTCAGACGGTTGATGTAGATCCCCATTGAGCTCTCCAACTCCAACTTGAATTGATAAATTGCTTCCTCAACATTCAATAAACAAGACAAGCATGCTATATATAATTGTGTTAGACCTACTCTAGCATATATAATCAATAACATATAAGCATTTGAAATCATACATGGATCAAATATTCATTCAAATACACATTGTTGGACAGGAAAATATATTTCTATTAATATAAAACAAATATTACAATATAGACAACCTCTGTCAGCACGTCTGCGAATCGGAGAAACTGAGCCCCCCACTTGGGCCTCCACCACTTCAACCATCCATATCTCGATAGCAAGCTTCACAAGCAAAAGGTAAGCTTGGGAAGAACACAAAAGTTCTCCAAGGGACAAAGGGATGCAGACTCAAGTATAAGCTCTGGCAACAATGGACTATAGTTTTCTTGCTCTTCAATTCCTTCTGCCTTCGATGTATCCAAAGGGTTCCTTATAGCTCTTCAATGGGGTAATGAAAGGTCAAATCCGAGCGATCTCAAGGCATATGGAAGGCCAGGAGACAAGTGAGTCAGATCCACATCAAGGAAAAATCCAAAAGAATTTGGCCTTTTGCACACATCCCGATGTACGCGGGTTTAAGGGTCAAATCCACGTATATACGCGAGAAAGGGATTAAAAGTTGTGTATGGCAATTTTTGCATGTTTTTAAGGATGATCTTGGAAACATCAAAGGTACAAAAATGGTCCATGGGGTCTAAGGAGTCTGCATAGGGATAGAGAAGGCCATAAAAGTGTGAATCATCATGTGTGGTAAAATCAGCTATAACAGATGCCCCCTAATGTGTGAGGTCAAAGGGGTCATACGATGGCCGAAATAAATTATAAGTCCATCCCAGAAGTGGAGTGATGAAGAACCCAGTGGAAGAACCAACCATCCAATTAGTACAATACAATAATAAAGCTATGCATATAACTGCAAGTAGATACAGTAGTCCCAGATACATAAGAGTACAATGGCCATGAATAGGCATGATACAATATGACATGTGTGGTCATCGCCACGTACAATATAAATAGATAAGAATATCCATGATGAATATATACAAAGGATCATGATGTCCATGAAGGCTGAAGATATATAATGGATCAATATCTCCATAATGGGTGATAGGATACCAGGCATGCCGAAAATAAAAGGACCCGAAATCAAGAGAGCATAAATATACTCAAGTAACCACGATCCCAAAGGCCAACTAGCACACAAAGAGCACACTCCTAAGAAAATCTATAGCCAAAATACAAGCAAACCAAGGGGAGGATATGTGAGCTCCCAAATGCAGCAGGTATGTCTCGCCTAGGAGAGGCTCAAAACTCCCATACACTACAAGCAGAGGTATGTAACCAATTATAGTGTCCCTCAGCTTCAACGCATATAGCGACTGTGCTGTCCGACCCCTGCCTGGCCAGGACACTTACAGAATAACCTCTGCGAAGTACCCCCTCGATAACCTTGGTAAGGAAACTAAGGTCACCTCAATATAATCAATGCTCAGGCGGACAATCGCAGGCAGGATTGACCGTATGGGCAGGGTAGCAAAGATCAAAACTCTCGAAAGAGCCCCCAGATATGAATATAATCCTGGAAATATCTCCGTTGCTACTCAGTTATGACTAGGAGTCATCCCAATCAATAACCACTCACACTGCCTCGTGCTTAACTCCCTTGTAAGAGGAGGATCCTGAGAAACACTAATTATACCAAGGAATTTCACACTCTCATCTGGATAGACACATACATGTTGTTGTTTAGTGGTCTTGGAGAGTTAACTCACAATGAACTATTCCAAGACCCTAAAACCTAATCTTGTTGGTGAACCCTATAAAAGAAAAATGTGTAGTTCATTTTATTATGCGTTGATTTTAATTGGCTGTGATTACTCAAAGGGAAATGGTTGTGCAACTAATGATATGGAGACTCAGTAATGAAATAAAAGTGCACACCATAACAAACAATGCTAAGTGCAATCTTTGTCAAATGAAAAACAACGTATGCCACTACATGAGATGCATATATATATATTCCTTTCCGAATGACAATGCAATCCTTCCTATATGAAATCCTAAACACAACTCTCATCCAAGCAATCCAATGCAAGTACCTCCTCAAATCCATATCTAAGATGAAACTAAGAGTGCAACTACTTTGTATTTTTCAATATAAAAGAATGAAAAATGCAATAAAAGTCATTTAAAACTTTCGGTCTCTACAGCAAGTATAAAACACAAGCCCGGCAAGACACCGAGACAAACAAGAGTAATGCACTAATGCCCAAACAAAAAGCATAAATGACTAAAACTACTTTCAAAGAAAAAACCAATGAAAAGGCAGCCTCCAGTCATAAAAGAAGCATCCAACGGACAACATCAGACCCAAGGAAGACCTAACCACACTCACAACCCACCCAACAACTTCCCACAACAACAAACTTGCCAAAACGGAGGATGTACGCGACTGTTTAAAGAACAACTGCATATATACGCGACTTTTGGCCAAAAAGCTGCATGTATACGCGGATTTTGGCCAAAATCCTGCGTGTATACACAACTTTTGGCCAAAAATCCGCGTATGTACACGACTTTTAGACAAAAACCTGCGTATACAGAGAAGACAGTGGTAAAAAGCAGGCCAAGGGTCAAACCAATAAAGGGGAGTGTCAATCGATGAACATACTATAAAATGCAACACAAAAACAAGGAGAAACAAAGAGCAGTCAAGAATGTCAAGCACATTGTGCCCCCAAACCCCAAAGAAAAACAAGGAACGTCCCCAATAGAGTCGCCAATTCTATTACGGAGAGAAATTCCTATGGCTTGGGGTACCACAATAGACAGCTTGACTCCAAAAATCAATCATTTCCTATATGCAAGAGAAACCAAATATCTAACACTAAAGGATCTTGATTCGTACCTTATTCTGGACGGTTGATGTAGATCCCCGTTGAGCTTTCCAACTCCAGCTTGAATTGATAAATTGCTTCCTCAACATTCAATAAACAAGACAAGCATGCTATATATAATTGTGTTAGACCTACTCTAGGATATATAATCAATAACATATAAGCATTTGAAATCATCCATGGATCAAATATTCATTCAAATACACATTATTGGACAGGAAAATATATTTCTATTAATAGAAAACAAAGATTACAATAGAGACAACCTTTGTCGGCATGTCTGCGAATTGGATAAACTGAGTCCCCCACTTGGGCCTCCACCACTTCAACCCTCCATCTCTCAATAGCAAGCTCACAAGCAAAAGGCAAGCTTGGGAAGAACACAAAAGTGCTCCAAGGGACAAAGGGATGCAGACTCAAGTATAAGCTCTGGAAACAATGGACTATAGTTTTCTTGCTCTTCAATTCCTCCTGCCTTCAATGTATCCAAAGGGTTCCTTATATATCTCTTCAATGGGGTAATGAAAGGTCGAATCCGAGCGATCTCAAGGCATATGGAAGGCTAGGAGACAAGTGAGTTGGATCCACATCAAGGAAAACTTCAAAAGAATTTGGCCTTTTGCACACATCCCGATGTACGCGGGTTTAAGGGTCAAATCCGCGTATATACGTGAGAAAGGGATTAAAAGTCGTGTATGACAATTTTTGCATGTTTTTAAGGATGATCTTGGAAACATCAAAGGTACAAAAATGGTTCATGGGGTCTAAGGAGTCTACAAAGGGACAAGGAAGGCCATAAAAGTGTGATTCACCATGTGTGGTAAAATCAGCTGTAACAGACACCTGGTGCGCAATAGGAATGATGACGAGGCTGGCAGACAGATGGTTGACGACGTGGAGCATTTAAACCAGGATGAAGGTGTCATGCTCTCCAGCCAGGTTGATAGCAGCGTAGTCACATCGGGTTTAAACCGCCAAAATGAAAATTAATGAACAGTGCGAGACATCATGACGCCTCGCAAAATGGGTTTAAACACCACAAAAAAACTCCCTCCCCTTCATCTGGATTTTTGTCTTAGCCTGCGTCTACGTCTGCAACTTCATTTGCAGTTGTGTTATCATTCTTGCCAGGCTCATACTGCTGAAGCTTCATGGTTTTAGCATCCGGATACTGACAATTTTCCACTACACAATCCCTCACATAGAGACATGCCCAGGCAGCGAGGAACTCCGCACAGAGGAAGCACATGTAGAGGCACAATTGTTAGAGGGAATAGCAGAAGGAATACAAGCATTGGGGACACAGATGGTTTCGTGGAGCAAATCTCCATGCTAGTTTGATGCTTAGTGGATGAGTGGGAGTTAAGGCAGTCTCAGACCACCTAGCCTCTGACAAAAGTGGTGGTCACATAAATCACTATTGGATGATGAAAAATATGCTTGCTCTGCTACTAGAGGACATGACCAACAAGTGGAACGGATCCCGGGATATGGCTTAGGGCTTGAGAGCTAATATCCTTTAGGGGGATATGCAATTGAAAAACCTGAAGTGGAACTTCAGCCTGAAAAACTACTCTTTTTTTTCTGACCCTGGACAATGATGGAAATGCAGGCGAAAAGACTCAAGGTGAAAAAGGTGGAACTTCTGCAGTTGGTGCGAACTCTCCCAGGATTTTCCAAGAAGAGGGGGACCTCCCAAAGAATTCCACACTTGTCAAAAGAGGACGTGAACACCCCAGTGACATCATTATTGCCACACCGATTCAGAATAAGCATCCAAGCGAACCTGTGGACGAATTTGGCCCCTTCCCAATTCTGGAGGAAACTTATGAAGGGTACGCTAAGGATGCACCGCCATAGAGGCCACGTCACCCTCCCGGGTTCACTTTGTGACTTTCAGTTTTTTTGTGTCTCTATCTTTCTAAGATATGCTATTTTTTAGCAGACTATGGTCTTTTTTGGCTCTGTAATATGTCAGTCTAGTTTTACAGACACATAAGGAACATACGCTCTTATTTCTATGAACATCATAAATCTAGTTTTTTTGAACATTTAGTCGGATGGTCAGTTAGCTTACGACCACCCTAGCTAGCTTCTGCTACTCTTGGTATGTACTCCTTTTTGATACTTTGAATACAAATGTTCTATGCAATTTATAAAATAATAATAATAATGAGTATATGACACTCTAAAGTCAATCAATGGGTGTTTGAGTTTCATGCATGACAAAAGGTTTTAGTTATTTTGCCAAGACTCATGGTTGGTATTTGACACTCAAGTTGGAATGAGAAAAAATATGGAAGCATTTCCCCTCTGCCTCGACTATTGCAATTGATTTTTTGCCTTTTCTTTATGCCTGAAATAATGGAAGAGAAGGTGGAAGCTATTCTAATTATGGAAATTTAGTTAAAATTGTACATTTTAAAAGTGTATTAAGGGTTATTTACTCATAATCCAACTATAATAAGGGCCTTTAAAACTTCTCAATATATCTATATAATGCATTTTAAGCACCATAACTATGACCTTCTACCTTCCTTATGAAAATGTATATATTTTGAATTCTATCACTCATGTTGAAGCCTTTTAAAGGTTTCATAATTCGGTGTGACCCTACTAACATTTTGATTATGGTTTTGATTTGATTTCCCTTAAGGTTATTGCAAACAACTTTGTCGATTTTATGGCATTCTCGCTCGGAATGAGATATAATATGAAAATGAAAAGAATTCATCCAATATCTAATTACTTTCAACTTTTTATTATGTAGGTATTACATTAAAAATTGTATTAAAGAAAATATAACCAACCTTCTATCAAAAGGCTGTTGTTTGGATGGTCTACTACATCATAACTTTCATCACTGAATAAAATGGGAAATTTTTTTAACTTTAATGAAGACTCAGATATATTGGGGTATACTAAATAATGTGTTGAAGAATTTCAAGGAGGGGGCTAGCACTTAGAAGAAAAGAAAATTGAAATTAAAACTAGAGTTTTACAAGGAATGGAAAACTGAGTATAAGTGGTTGAAAGAGAGAAATCATGAAAGAAAAATAGTGATGAAATGCATATACGATGAAACACATAAGGCAACTGAACCATGGGGAATTGACATTGGTTGATCTACCATGCATTATGATTCACTAGTTATTCATTCCAATTCAAATATCCATAAACTTTTAGAACCAAATTGGATATATGGAATTCAAAGGAAAGCAAAGCCTTTTACATAACATATAGCATGCACTGATGATAGGAACGAGGATAGAGTCATCAAAACTATGAAATTTGTTTATTGGGTTATGCAAGAAGTTTTATTCCTCTCAAAATATGAATCCCTTTCCCTATTTGTGTTGTCCTTACACACATTAAACATGCAAAAGAATAAAGACTACACATCATCTACAAATTAGATGGTTGTAAAAAAAAAAAAATTGCTATATCTGAGAATCTTGAAGAGATATAGATTGTAAGAATGTTGGATAGTCCTTTTTTTTCATTAATGCTAAACAAAAGTATAAATCGTACTTTAGAGAAACACCTTGTGATTTATGTGACTGAAAAGAGTTGGGGCTTCCAATGTCCCGATTTTTAAAGCACATAAATGTTTGTGACAAAAGAGGGAAAACAACATATGATGCAAGAAATTATTTAAGGAAAGAAAAGGATCTTTCTTATTCAAAATGAATCAATATATAATTTATCTTCTATTTTATTTATTGTTGGGTGGAAAGACTGGATGAATTGGCTTGCAAGGTCCATTTTAAGGGCAGGTGTCACTTTGTGGATTTGGGGTCCATAACCTTTTGAGGCCTATTTGAGGGCTTAAACGATGTTTTTTGGGGTCAAAATTTCATCACTTTTCCATGCCCCTCAATTTTATTCTACACTTTCATACCTTTTCGATGATGCAAGAATCACCTCAATTAGAGTCTGTATGAAGAAGTCATGCCTCCCACAAGTTGTGTTAGAACATTATACCACCTAGGACCATAGTATCATTCATTTTTACCTATGCTAGATGGTACAAACCAGGTTCTATGAATTTTACCTAAGGTTGTTTGGGGTTTTGGACCATTGATGACATCCAGTGCCCTCAATTTGGTCAACCAAGAGATAATATGCCTTCATTTATGACTATTTTGTACCTTGGGGAACTCCCACTCCTTAAATAATGGATCTTGGTTGACTAGGGGTGCTCATGGTTCTGGGTTGACTAGTGGTTGTAGTGGGTATTGCAGATCATGAGTCAAGGGTGTACAAGTTTTCACACTTTTTTCCTTACTCCTCAACAAATGTGCTTCTATCACATGACAATGCGATCAATAAGCTATGGCATGAGAGGTTTAGACACCTCAACTACTTATATTTTCAAGCTTTGATAAAAGAAAAGATGGTTGAAGGACTTCCAAGCATCAAGTTTTCCAAAGGAACATGCAAGGGATGCATTGTTGGGAAGCATGTAGAGCACAAGGATGACAAGGGGAAGACAAGAAGGGTTGTTCAAGTCCTTGAATTGATCCATTCAGATATGATATGTCCCGTTCCCACACTCTCCTACGTAAAATCAAGGTATTTCCTAACATTCATTGATATTTTTCAAGATATTGTTGGGTGTTCTTCCTGAAGTTGAAATCTGAAGTGTCTGAGATCTTCAAAGCTTTCAAAGCTTCAATTAAGAACTTCAGTGGGAAGATGATAAGGTATTAAGGACTGATAATGGAAAGGAATATGTAAATAATAACCCACAACATCGATGTGAAGAGAATGGCACTCAAATGCAACATTCAGTTCCCTGCACACCTCAGCGGAATGGTGTGGCAGAGTGCAAGAATAGAGCATTCAAAGAGATGGCCACTTGCATGTTGGAGGCTAAGTATTTGTCTCCTAAGCTATGGGATGAAACCATAAGTTGTGCTACATATGTTTAGAACAGAGTTCCACACAAAGTATTGGAAGAAAAAACTCCATTTGAGGCTCAGAAAGGAGACATGCCCGATGTGTCTCATCTCAAGGTGTTTGGCTCAAAAGCATGGGCTAGGATTCCTCCTGAGAAGAGAAAATACTTGTATCGCCAAAGCAAGGAGTCCATAATGGTTGGATATGATGAATATTCAAATTGATACAAGATATTTTATCCCTCATCTCATAAAAATTTCTTTGAGAGGAGTGTTCAGTTCGAAGAAGAACCTATGCAAGAGGTTTAACTAGAAGAGGGGGATTGCTCACACTCTCCACTCAATGATGATGTAAGCAATGTTTCCATTTATGATTTTTTTGATTTCGATATGGAATATGATGATAATGGAATTCATGCATATCATGACTCTCCCACGATGCAAAAATGGCTCGAGAAAACCATAGAAGCAACTGGTGATCTTGCAGGAGATCCACTGGACGCTAGGAAAACTAGATCTGAATTTCACAATGCATTATCCACTAGTGATTTGAATATTCCTGAGAGGTGTTTTCTGATGGTTGGATATGATCCACATTCATATTAAGAATCATCACATGACCCAAGATAGAAATCATCCATGCAAGAAGAGTTTAAGTTTTTGCAAGACAATGGAACTTGGGAGTTGGTTCCTCTACCTTCCAAGAGGAAACTAGTGCAATGTAAGTGGGTATATAGGACCAAAATGGATGTTGATGGTTCTGATGTGAAGTATAATCCCAATTTGGTTTCCAAATGTTTCTCTCAAGTCCATGGAGTGGACTATACCGAGACATTTGCACCGGTGGAAAAGATGGACTCACTTAGACTAGTTTTGACCATTGTTGCATCCAAACGATGGGAGGTGCACCATATGGATGTGAAGAGTGCTTTTATTCATGGTGAACTTCATGAGGATATTTATATGCAGAATCCTGAAGGTTTAATTCATGATCCTTCACTTTTTTGTAGGTTGAAGAAGTCTCTCTATGGCCTCAAGCAAGCTCCTAGAGCTTGCATTAGAGGAAATTTCAACTCAAAATGGGCCTCCTAAAATGAATTAATAAAATAATAGTTAAAATAATAAAATAATATTTATTAATTTTGGAGGAAGAAAAAAAAAACTACTTTTTTGTTTGTATTTTTGACATATCTCCCTGTGTTTTTACTCAAATTTTGATCGGCAGAGATCATTGGATGCAGAATTAAATTCTGCATCCAACGAGTACCCACTCGGCATACTTTTGACGGACCCCACTACCCCAAAAACAAGAAATACCTGAAAAAAATGGAATGATGATGTCATCATTCTGTTTTTCAGGTATTTCTTGTTTTTGGGGTAGCAGAGTCTGTCAAAAGTATGCCAAGTGGGTACTCGTTGGATGCGGAATTTAATTCCACATCCAACGAGCTCTCCTGATCAAAATTTGAGTAAAAACACAAGGAGATATGTAAAAAATACAAACAAAAAAAGTAGTTTTTTTTTATGATACCTATCCCCAAATTTATATTAAAAAAGTGTTTAAGACCTATACGGTATTTAAAATTTAAAGTAATTTCATTGGCTAACACATGATGACATGGAATTTGAATAAAAGTTAAAAGGCCCATTTTGTGTTGAAATTTCCTCTAATGGTATGCCAAGATGGACAACTTTCTTCCCTCAAAAGGTTTTGAAAGATGAAAATATGATCCTAATGTGCCCCCAACTCCCTTATTTAAAGGGAAGTGTGTCCCCATATCCTCCCATGTGTGTTAATCTACTACATTTCAGTGAACGTAAATGGGTATTTTGGTTTATTTTTATAAAATTGGGTAGGAATTTTTATAAATCCAAGTTATAGTTTTCAAGTTTTGGAATTTTTGGTGCTCCATGGGTTTCTGAGGGTGTTGAATCCATTTCTATCATTAAAATTGAGATTAAAACATAGTTACATATAGATTTTTCAAAATAAAAGAAACCTCGATTTACAGGAAAATTGGGATTAAAAAATAGTTACATAGTTATATAGTTACATATAGTTATTTACTCATAATGCAACTATAATAAGGGCCTTTAAAACTTATCAATCTATCTATATAATTCATTTTAAGCACCGTAACTATGAATTTCTACCTTCCTTATGAAAATGTATATATTTTGAATTCTATCTCTCTTGTTGAAGCCTTTTAAAGGTTTCATAATTCGTTGTGACCCTACTAACATTTTAATTATGGGTTTGATTTCCCTTAAGGTTATTGCAAACAACTTTGTCGATTTTATGGTATTCTCTCCTGGAATGAGATATAATATGAAAATGAAAACAATTTATCCAATATCTAATTACTTTCAACTTTTTATTTTGTAGGTATTACATAAAAAAAATTATTAAAGAAACGATAAACAACCTTCTATCAAAATCCTGTTGCTTGGATGGTCTACTACATCACAACTTTCATCATTGAATAAAGATGGACATAATTTTAACTTTAATGAAGACTTAGATATATTGGGGTATATTGAATAATGTGTTGAAGAATTTCAAGGGGGGGTCCTAGCACTTAGAAGAAAATAAAATTGAAAGTAAAACTAGAGTTTTACGAGGAATGGAAAACTAAGTATAAGTGGTTGAAAGAGACAAAACATGAAAGAAAAATAGTGATGAAATGCATATACGATGAAACACATAAGGAAACTGAACCATGGGGAATCAACATTGGTTTATCTACCATGCATTATGATTCACTAGTTTTTCATTCCAATTCAATGATCCATAAACTTTTAGAACCAAATTGGATATATGGAATTCAAAGGAAAGCAAAACCTATTACAGAACACATAGCATGCACTGACGATAGGAACGAGAATAGAGTCATCAAAACTATGAAATTCATGTATTGGGTTGTGCAAGAAGATTTATCCATCTCAAAATATGAATCACTTTCCCTATTTGTAATGTCCTTACAAACATTAAACATGCAAAAGAATAAAGACTACACATCATCTACAAATCACATGGTTGTAAAAAAAATTTTTTTTGCTATATCTCAGAATCTTGAAGAGATACACATTGTAAGAGTGTTGGATAGTCCATTTTTTGCATTAATGCTAAACAAAAGTATAGATCGTAGTTTAGAGAAATGCCTCGTGATTTATGTGACTCAAAAGGGATGGGGCTTCCAATGTACCAATTTTTAAAGCACATAAATGTTTGTGAAAAAAGAGGGAAAACAACATATGATGCAAGAAATTATTTAAAGAAAGAAAGGGATCTTTCTTATTCAAAATGGATCAATATATAATTTATCTTCTATTTTAGTTCTTTCTGGGTGGAAATATTGGATGAATTGGCCTGCAAGGTCCATTTTAAGGGCATGTATCAGTTTGTATATTTGGTGTCCATAACCTTTTGAGGCCTATTTGAGGGCTTAAACGATGTTTTTTGGGGTAAAAAATCATCACTTTTGCCATGCCCCTCAAGTTTATTCTACACTTTCAAACCTTTTTTACAGTGCAATAATCGCCTCAATTAGAGTATGTATATAGAATTCATGCCTCCCACAAGTTGAGTTAGAACATTATACTACCTAGGAGAATAGTATCATTCATTTTTACCTATGCTAGATGGTACAACCCATGGTTTATGATGTTTGTCTAAGGTTGTTTGGGGTTTTGGAGCATTAATGACACCCAATTCCCTCAATTTAGTCAACTAGGAGATAATGCAACCTCATTTATGACCATTTCATCCCTTGGGATGCTCCCACTCCTTAAATAATGGATCTGGATTGACTAGGGGCGCTCATGCATTGTACTTGGATTATTTTGGCTCTTTTGGCCATTTTGGACTGCCTAGAGCCACTCCTACTCAACCATGCACTCCGCCACACCTGGACCACCTTAATTTATGACAACCCATGTCATCCAAATGTTCACATTAGACATTTGTGACCGTTTGAGGTGGTTTGGGAGCCTATTCGTCAACCTAGGGGGGGTTTTGAGGTCCAATGTAAGCCTGCCACATGTATGCCATTTGACTTCCTCCAAAGGATAACGATTTTATCCTATTGTAATATAATTATTAAGGATGATCTACACATGTTAATATGTTGGATTGTAATAGAAACTTCAATTATTGGAATCATTCGTTGGTGTAACTTTTGCCTCCTTTCATTGTTTTTCTCATGCATTATCAAATTCTTGCATTGTGAGGATTCTCTTAGATTCTAGATCTTGTTGTGAATCAGAATTTTACATGGTATCAGAGCTCAAGGATATTCTAATTGAATTTAGATATTTCATAGGGTCTGAGTTAGAAATTTAGGGTTTCCCCTAGAGGATTGAGTGTTTGCATTGCAGGTTATTCAGTGGTTCTTTTTCACCTAGTGCACAACAACAAATGGAGCAGTCTCATGTCACCTTGATAAATCCATTCAACTAGTTTGAGTATAAGGCCGATATGGTAATCTAGTTGAGATCCATAGGTCTCTATAGAGTAACCATGGGGATAGAAAATGAGCCAAACTTAGTTGTTGACAAGTCCAATTTTTTTAACAGAATGGATGAAGCATTTGGGATGCCATGTCTCAGTATCTCGAGAGACCTCCTATTTCATTTTGTTAGTCTCACAACTCCAAATCAAGTGTAGCTCAAGCTTGATTCATTGTTTGTGAAGACTAATGAACTAAGAGGCCATCAACTTGAGAATGAGTTGATCTCCTTGAGGCCAACCCAAGACAATCCAAGACTTCTTCACCAAGTTCAAATCCATGGTTCTTCAGCTGAAACATTGTGGCATTGAGAAGAAGGAAGAGCAGTTTATTTTGTCCATGCTTTTGAAACTAGGGCTTGAATATTCAATGTTTGTTTCGACATTTCACTCAGGAAAGCTAACAATTCGAAATTGGAGAATTCCATATTTGGCAGACTTCATGGGGTCTCTGACTCAATAACAAGACAAGTTGGTTCAAGTGGGTACCATCAATCCCACCAAGGATCAATCTATTACAACATATGATTCCAAGCAAGCAAAGGGAAAGAGAAAGCCCAAAGATTTGAAGCAATAGGAGAGGAAGAAGGAAAATGAGAAGCCCAAATATTTTGATGGGGGGTCGAATCATAGCAAGGACAAAGGGAAGAAGCAAGAGAAGTTGAAATGCACTTACTGTCACAAGGGTTGGAACCCTGAGAGTGCATGGATGAAGAAAACCATTAACATTATGGTGCAAATCCTTGAGAAGAACAACATCCCTCTTCCAGATGGAGCAATAAAGAAGGATGGAGGTTCGAATTCGGGAAACAAGGAGAGATGCCATGCATTGGTGGCTAGCACTTCTGGATCTTCCTCCTTCATCATAGATTCAGGTGCCTCAAGGAACTTGGATTCTTTAGAAGAATCATTCTCAGCCCTTCATCCATTCAGTGGTCCATCCATACTCATGGGAGATGAGTCAGAGATCCTAGCCAAAGGGATTTGTAGGATCAATCTAGACAATGGCTACTTCAACAATGTGTTGTTTGTGACATATCTTGCAGAAAACCTACTTGCTGCATACTAAATGACTCACACTGGTTTGGCCAAGAGAGTGACATTCACCCAATAACATGTGGAAATTTCTGAAGTTTCCATTGACGAAGTGGTTGTAGTGGGTATTGCAGATCATGAGTCAAGGATGTACAAGTTTTCACACTTTCTTCCTTAATCCTCAACAAATGTGCTTCTGTCACATGATAATGAGATCAATAAGATATGGCATGAGAGGTTTAGACACCTCAACTATAGATTTCTTCAATATTTGATCAAAGAAAAGATGGTTGAAGGACTTCCAACCATCAAGTTTTCCAAAGGAACATGCAAGGGATGCATTGTTGGGAAGAATGTAGAGTGCAAGTATGACAAGGGGAAGGAAAGAAGGGTTGTTCAAGTCCTTGAATTGATCCATTCATATATGATAGGGTCCATTCCCACACTTTCCTATGTAAAATCAAGGTATGTCCTAACATTCATTGATGATTTTTCAAGATATTGTTGGGTTTTCTTCCTCAAGTTGAAATATGAAGTGTCCTAGATCTTCAAAGCTTTCAAATCTTCTATTGAGAACTTCAGTGGGAAGAAGATAAAGGTATTAAGGACTGATAATGGAAAGGAATATATTAATAATCACCTGTAACATATATGTGAAGAGAATTTCATTCAAATGCAACATTCAGTTCCCTACACACCTAAGCAGAATGGTGTGGCGAAGCGCAAGAATAGAGCAATGAAGGAGATGGCCACTTGCATGCTGGAGGCTAAGTATTTGTATCCTAAGTTATGGGATGGGGCCATAAATTGTGTTGCATATGTTCAGAATAGATATCCACACAAATCCTTGGAATACAAAACTCCGTTTGAGGATTGGAGAGGACACAAGCGTGATGTGTCTCATCTCAGGGTGTTTGGTTCAAAAGCATGGGATAGAATTTCTCCCGAGAAGAGAAAATAATTGCAGCCCCAAATCAAGGAGTCCATAATTTTTGGATATCATGAATATGCAAAGGGATACAAGCTGTTTTATCCCTCATATAAAAAAACTTTCATTGAGAGCAGTGTCCATTTCGAAGATGAACCTATGCAAGAGGTTGAACTAGAAGAGGGGGATTGCTCAAACCCTCCACTCAATGATGATGTAAGTGATGTTTCCATTTCTGATTCTGATATGGAAGATGAATATCATGAAATTCATGTATATCATGACTCTCCCATAAGGCCAAATTAGGCTGACAAAACCATACAAGAAGCTGGTGATATTGCAGGAGATCCACTAGACACTAGGAAGACTAGATCTCAATTTCACAATGTATTCTCCACTTGTGATTTGAATATTCCTGAGAGGTGATTTCTGATGTTTGGATATGATCCAAATTCATATGAAGAAGGAACACATGACCCAATATGGAAATCATCCATGCAAGAAGAATTTAAGTCTTTGCAAGACAATGGATCTTGGGAGTTGGTTCCTCTACCTTCCAAGAGGAAAGTAGTGCAATGTAAGTGGGTATATAGGACAAAAATGTATGTTGATGGTTTTGATGTGAAGTATAAGTCCAAGTTTGTTTCCAAAGGATTCTATGAATTCCATGGAGTGGAATATATCAAGACATTTGCACTGGTGGAAAAGTTGGACTCAATTAGGCTAGTTTTGACCATTGTTGCATCCAAATGATGGGAGGTGCACCATATGGATATGAATATTTGTTTTATTCATGGTGAACTTCATGAGGAGATTTATATGCATAAACGTGAAGGTTTCTTTCATGATCTTTCACTTTTTTGTAGGTTGAATAAGTCTCTCTATGGCCTCAAGCAAGCTCCTAGAGCTTGGTATGCCAAGATGGACAACATTCTTCCCTCACAAGGTTTTGAAAGATGCAAATTTGATCCTAATGTGTATTTGTAGAATTTATATGACTCTATTATGATAAGTGTACTCTATGTAATTGATATTTATATCGCTGGAAGTTGCATTATTGTTGTAGGTTTAGTTAAGTCTTCATTGCACAATGTGTTTTCTATGATTGAGCTAGGATTGTTGAAATGTTTTTTTAGCTTGGATATTGAGCAATATAATGTAGGTACAAAGGTTAGCCAATTAAAGTATGCTTCAGACCTTTTACAGAATTTAAAAATGGCTGAACGTAAAGTTTCTAAGCGTCCCTTCCTTTTAGGAGTAAAACTAGGTGATTTTGGTTCATCTCCATTCGTGGACAACTCGTTTTATAGGCAACTAATTGGGAGTTTGTTGTCCCTCACACACTTTTGACCTGACTTGGATTATGTAAGAGGTGTTGTTTCTAGATATATGCAAGAGCCTCATGAGATCCATTAGAAGGATGGAAAAAGGATCTTGCATTATGTGGAAGGAACCAAACATTTGAGGATACACTGTGCAACTAGTTCTCAACTAGAACTATTAGGATTTACTGATTCTGATTGTTCTGGAGATAGTACTAACAAGAAGTCCACTTAGGGTTATATATGCATGCTTGCACATGGTCCTATTTGTTTTTCAAGTAAGAAAAAACAAAATATTTCCTTATCTTCAACTAAGGTCGAGTATAGAGGAGCAGTGAATGTAGCTACACAATGTGTGGGGTTGCAAGGCATTCTTAGAGAACTTGGTTTTGCATTTGATTCATCTACTATAATTTGGTGTTACGATCAAAGTGAAATCAATATATCCACATATCCAATACAAATACAAAGGACCAAGCACATTGATATTCGCATGCACAACATCAGGAGATTGGCGCATGACCATGTGATACCATTGCAGTATTTCCCATATGTTGAGCAAACTGCTGACATCTTCACCAAGATCTTCGCTAAGAATAATTTCACATATCTTAGATTACTCCTTGGTGTAGGTGACACATGGTGATGATTGATACTCACTTCATGTTTTTCTTCATGTCCATTTTAGAGGTGATGTTTTATTCCCATGAGACTTTCCTCCTTGCCTTGGTTATATGGAATAATAAAAGTTGTAAAGAGGTGACTTGAGCCTTAATTTCCAAGGCCTCATTTTGATTTGGTTACACTAATTTGGGCTTAAAGGGGGATGTTAGGACATTATACCACCTAGGACCATAATTTCATTTGTTTTTACTTATGCTAGATGGTCCAAACCATGGTCTATGATGTTTACCTAAGGTTGTTAGGGGTTTTGGACCATTAATGACACCCAACACCCTCAATTTGGTAAACCAAGAGATAAGGCACCCTCATTTATGACCATTTGGTCCCTTGGGGATCTCCCACTCCTTAAATCATGGATCGGGGTTGACTAGGGGTGCTCATGCATTGTATTTGGTTGGTTTTTTCTCTTTTGTCCCTTTTGGACTACATAGAGCCACTCCCACTCCAACATGCTTGGGCCACCTTCATTTATGACCACCCATGTCATCCCAACATTCACATTATACATTTGTGATCGTTTGAAGTGGTTTGGGATCCTATTGGTCAACCTAGGGGGGTTTTTGAGGTCTAATGTAACCCTGCCACATGTATTCCATTTGACGGTCTCTAAAGGCTAATGATTTTCTCATATTGAAATATAATGATGATCCACACATGTTCATATGTTGGAATATAATAGAAACTTCAATTACTGACATCATTCATTGGTGTAATTTTTTCCTCCTTTCACTGTTTTTCTCATGCATTTTCAAATTCTTGCATTGTTAGGATTATCTTAGATTCTAGATCTTGTTTGTGAATCAAAATTTTACAAGTTTACCTATCTAGTTGACCCCCATGGAACTGAGTGGATTCGACACCAACTCTCATTTCTCACACATGCAAAGCTAGTCACATGTGGACATTTAAGAACATTATAGAAGATCCAAAACCCTAACCCTAATCGAGAATCAAGGCAAGCAAACACCCTAAAATAAACCCTAAACAACTATAAGGCTATGTTAAATACTAGGTTGTTGGGAGAATAAGGGGATCCATTCTGATGATGTCATTGTATTATTGCATAGTTGAGCATTAACATGGGAGTGGATATTAGAGTATAACAGAGGAAGTAGGAGATCATATAGTAGTAATTCCAGTCTTGAGTAATAGGTAAATCCATATAAAGTACCACTTTCTTTATATTTGCATTCTCTATAAAAGAGTGAGGCATTGTACTCATTGTTAGTTAGATTCTTCCCAATAGTGGGTTTTCCTAGGGTAAATATTTTGTTATTTATGTGGATTGTATATTTCATTGCTCTAGTTATTTTTCTTCCAGTTCTAGTTTATTTTGCGTTCAGTGGAAATAATCTACTAATAATAACTAAGTTCTAAGATCCATTGTGACAAACTATTCTAGTGGAATATCCTCGAAAGTTTACAGATCGTATTGGTATAAGAGTTTTATTTGAAGTTTCGTGGGAAATTCTAGGATCTGGTGGCAGAGTAAAGAAAAAGTCTCCAAACCCTAGCCATGGAAAACGATTGTGGTGAAGAATTCATTGGTGATTATGAGCAATTATTTACAAATTTGAAATTACAAGCCACTGATATCTCACACAAGATGTCAATCCTCACGGCATATCTAGAGAGGAAGTTTGGACCTTTCAATTATTTTGGAGGCTTTAACTTAGATTTCATATCAAAGGATAATTCGAAAGATAGAAGTGACCTAGAAAATGAGCCAAACAAAGAGTTCGAGAAAAATCAACCAAGTTCCAGTGCCATTACCCCTTCCAAATATTTACTTAAGATGGAAGATCAAGTCTATATCAAGTTATACCAAGGTGATTTTGATGCTTTAAATTTGAAGCATTGGTTGCAACAATTAGAGTTCTATTTTAGTATCCATAAAATAGATGAGGATAATAAAATTTCATTTGCTA
>LPNX010995181.1:15290-39680 GCA_001517045.1 Pseudotsuga menziesii | reverse complement strand
GACTGAAATTAGAGGGTCATGCATTAACTTCGTGTGAAAGACACACATAGATACATAGGTTGGATGTTGATCCTCCAGTAAATTACTTGGAGGATTTTTTTTTTNGACTGAAATTAGAGGGTCATGCATTAACTTCGTGTGAAAGACACACATAGATACATAGGTTGGATGTTGATCCTCCAGTAAATTACTTGGAGGATTTTTTTTTTTTTGTAAGTTCAGAATCTATTCTATTAAAAGAAAATAATGTTACAGATACAAATACAAAACAACATATCCATCTTGCAGATAAGAAAAAACAGAGAAAAAATACCAATCTTCCTGAAGGGGAGAGGCAGACTGGAGCTATCAAGATGATCCTCCCTTTTAAAGGGAAAATAGATCCATATATAAACGAGTTTTAGATTGTTGCAAAAAAACATCAAGATGAGCTTGAGAAGCGCAGCCTTGGAGGGCCACTGTCCCAGAAAAGTTTCCCAAAAGAAGAGGAGTTGAAACATAAAACCTGGATTTAAAATTTGGTGAAGGGTTCCTTGATTATGGGTGTCCCAAAAATGGTACCCAACTACCCATCCTAGCCATTTGATTCGTTTGCATCATCACTAGAGTTGTCCTTATTGCTGGAGGTAGCATTGATGCTCGAGCCGTCGTTGGTACCAGAGTTGGCTCGCTTGATCGACAGGGGCTCGGTCTTCCTGGGGAGAGCGGCACTGGGAGTTTTACCTGCAGGAGTGATGAAACACCTATGAGGTGGTGGGGGAGGAAGGGGGGTAATCTCCATAGGATCCGGTGTAGAGGAAGAGACTAGAATGACAGGGGCAGGGGAGGGAGTAGGGACAGGAGGAGCTGAGGGAGCAGAAGGACCAGGAACAACAGAGCCGACAGGATTAGCCTCCAGAGAAGTGTGGAGGTTGACATAGCATAGAATGAAGTGTGTTAGTAAATTATTAATGACCCAATAATTCCTTTGACGTTCAGTGGTGCGATTGGCTGCCGAGAGAGAGATGGTGAGATCGTTTTCCCAATCGTCAATCATGGTGCGTAGGGGAGCCGACACTTCAATATCAAATCCATCAAAGATAGCTCATCCCCTCCTGGGAATGCCACGTTGTCGAGGCAACATGTTGTACACAGGGAACCAGGGAGCTGAAGGTGGTGGATTTGCAGGAGAGGGATCAGAGGTAAGCAATGGTGGAGGCTTCGGGAGGAAGCTTTCCAAAGGTTGACGTAGCAGAACAGGAGAAAAAAGAGGAGGAGGTCGGCATTTGGAGAAATTAACCCCGCAATGCAGAACCAAAGGCACATAATGGTTGAGCATTAATGTAGAAAATACTAAGAGATGCCACATGCATTTCATGCACCTTCCTGCCGAGTGCATCAGCCACTTTGTTCTCTTTCCCTTTTATGTGTTTGATCTCAAAATCAAACTAACATAAAAACTCCCGCCATCTATCTTGTCTAGCATTTAGTGTTGGTTGATCAAACAAATATTTCAGACCACAATGGTCTATCCTTAACTCAAATATTTAGCCCATTAAGTAATGCCTCCACATCTCGAGAGCATGTACAATGGATGCAAGTTCTAAGTCATGAGTGGCATATTTCTTCCTGTGATCCTTCAACTTTATCGACTCATAACACACCACATGGTTATCTTACATAAGAACTACTCCAATTCCTTCACCACATGCATCAGTACACACCACAAAATCTTTCTCTGGGTCTGCAATTTTCAAAATTGGTTGACTTGTGAGAATATGCTGCAAGTGTTGGAAGCTTTCCTCACACCTTGGTGTCCATTCAAACTTGCTCCCCTTCCTCTAAAAATAAGTGATAGGATGTGCAACCTTGGAGATTCCATCAATGAATCTCCTGTAATATCCTGCAAGGCCCATAAAATATATTACATATGTCACATTCCTTGGAGTAGGTCAATTCATAATGGCTTCAATCTTCTCAGGGTCTACAGATATGCCCTCATTTGAGATAATGTGACCCAAATAATGAATCCTATCTTTATAAAAGTCACACTTGCTTAAATTTTCATACAACTTATGCTCCCTGAGCAATTGCAAAACCAATCTTAGGTGTTCTTCATGCTCTTCCTCATTCTTAGAATAAATAAGAATGCCATCAAGGAAGACACGAACAAACTTGTCTAGATATCTACTGAAAACACTATTCATAAGGCACATGAATGTAGCTGGTGCATTTGTGAGACCAGATGGTACCACTACAAACCCATAATGTCCATACCTTGTCTTGAAGGTTGTCTTATGAATGTCTTCATCCTTAATTCTTACATGATGGTAAACAGACCTCAAGTCAATCTTGGAAAACACCTTTTCTCCTCTCATTTGATCAAATAGGTCATCAATCCTAAGAAAAGGATACTTTTTCTTCACAGTGACTTTGTTTAGCTGTTTGTAATAAATACACAAACTGAGTGTACCACCTTTCTTCTTTACAAACAACAGTGGTTCTCCCCAAGGGGACACACTTGACCTGATATATTTTTTTTTCAACAACTCCTGTAGCTGTATCTTCAGCTCTAGAATCTATGGTGTTCTCATCCTGTAGGGTGTCTTAGACACTAGTGTTGCTCCTGACACAAGTTCAATTGTGAAATCAATGTCCCTGTTTGGAGGAATCCATGGAACTTCATCAGTAAAAACATCCCTGAATTCCTGCAACACATGAAAGTCCTCCAACCTAGGAGTTTCATTTTCTGTTTCCTCCAACTCATGGGTTGCGTACACTCTACAACCTTTCCTACAGAATTTCTTCAGCTGCATTATTGAAATCTCCCTAAAAGAAATCACCTTTGGAATGTCGTTCACCATCGTTAATTTTCCTTCTTCATCTATGCACTCAAAAGTCTTATTAAAACAATGAATCTTTACTCTATGTGCTTCCAACCAATCCATTCCAATGAGAACATCATAGGAACCAAGTGGTAGAAAATTCATATCTGCCCAAGTGACCAATCCATTCATAACCAATGGAAATTTTTCTACCACTTCACTGACCTTTCTCTTAGTCCCAGTGGCTAGCTGAACTAACCATGACTTGCTATGCCTTAACTTCTTGAAAGCAAAAATCTCAACTACTCTAGGAGTAAGATAATTGTGAGTGGAACCAGGGTCAATCAAAATAGAAACAGATTGCTCAAAAATATTACTTGCAACTTCAACCATAGTTGACTGGTGATCTGCCTAGTGATCCTCCAATGCTGCATAAATCCTAGGGATTGTCCTTACGAATTGACCCACTATTTTTGCTTCTTGAATGTTGTAAGCTGGACTTACATAACCCTCCTCATGAGGACAACTCCTACGCATGTGGGGTCCTCCACATATCCAGCATTGGATAGGTTCTCTGATCTCTTTTGGATCTCTTGGATTTTCCCTTATCAATTTAGCTAGTTGGCTCACATCTTGTGATGGCTACTTCTGCTAATTCCTGAAGTTAGAAGTTTTGAAACCTTTCTTCCTTTGATCATACTTTTCATTTATCTTATCTTTCTAGGCCTTATGGAAATCATGCTTGCCTCCGTTTTGATCATAACAATACTTATCCTTTCTGATAGCCTCTTCTAATGTTCCAGGCTCATCAAATTCAATTCTATCTTTGTAAGACCGAGGAAATCCACTCAGGAAACGTTGGATTTTCACCTTGTTATCTTTGATATACTTGAAATACCTTAACAGCTCCAAGAACTTATTTCCATACTCTTCCATGGTCTACTGCCCCAATTTCAGCTCATGGAATTCTTCGATCTTGTCATCAAAGTACTTGTCAGAGAGGTATTTCTACTCGAAATACTTCTTGAACTATTTCAACACAATCTTCCTTTCACCGATCTTCTTCACTTGCTTGAAGTGATCCCACCATATGGATGCTCTTCCAGTCAAATTTAAGTTGGCTACTCTAGGCTTCATGTTTCCTGAATAGTCATGGACTTGGAAATATTTTATCATCCCAAGAAGCCAAGCTTCAAAGTTTTGACCGTTCTTTATCTCACCATTAAAAGTAGGTGGTCTTTCCTTTTCAAACTCATCACATGAGCCATTTCTATAATGCCTTTTTCTCTTGCTTCTGTGAGATGAAGAACTTGAATCCCCAGTGGGTCCTCTAGAGTCAGAAGACCCACTAGAAGGTCTCTTTCTTCTTCTAGCACTGATCCTACTTCCTTCCAGACTTACTATTCAATGCTCTAAGTTCATCCGCCTTTGGATATATGTCAAAATTTGTAGCATGGCTGCATTCAGATGATTTTTCTCTTCATGTGCCTTAGGCAATCTTTCATTATCTGCCCAATAACTTTTCATATCCACCCTTAGGCTTCTCATGGTGGCTACAAAATATGGCGGAGTCTCTTGGAATCTTCTCCCATTATACTCTGTCTCATCGTTTCCAACTCTGACATTTTCCCACATAGAATCTTCCTCATGCTCATAAGGATCATGTGCAACATTCATGCCATAGGTTCTGATGGCCACGCCAAAACCAACTTCCAATCTGCATTATGAATCTGCAAAATGTGTTAACAACAACATTTGTTACATGCATAGCAATTTTAGAATTAAAAACCATTTACTTACTCTCACCAAAAGCTATGTTAACTGTTCCACTTGGCCCATCCAGGCCCAATGCTGCAAACCAGCCGCTCTGATAGCAAACTATAACGTACTACAATGTTGGTATCAGAGGGTAATTTTCCTCATGTAGCTACTCTTCTGGCCCATTTACGTCCTAGTGCTGCAACCAACAACTCTGATACCAAACTGTAACGTCCCCATACCCCATAATGTGGATTATTAAAAAAATTTGCTCCAAGAACAATTTTTCTCCTTTAAAACACTAGGCATGGACATTAACTCACTCTTCCATCTTCATTCTCAGGCTTGATAACCTCGATACATTACTATAATAGTTGTTCCTCCCTCAACATATCCATCCTATGCATGGGAAGCCTTCTTCCTCACTGAACCTATCTTTCTGCAGTCTGCATTCTGCACTTTCGACCTCGAAAATATAAAGTCTGACGGACAATACTTAATCTCTCTTCTTCTTTACTCCATCCGCACTTTTGCTTTCTGCCTTCCGCACTTTAGAACTCGAAATTCGAAAAATCAAATGTGCAACGGAACATTCAACTGCCTTTTCGCCTTTCGCCTTCCGCACTTTGAAACTCGAGAATCAGAAGACCAAATCCTTACCTTAACCTTTTTTCAAATTTCCACCTTCCGCCTTCCGCAGGCAGATCCCGGAAGTCAAAAAACTCACTTTTTGTTTTATCTTTTCTCCTGATTTCCGCCTTCTTCCTTCTACCTTTCGCAGGTGGATCCCAGGGTGCAGAAACACCATAATATGCCTTGTCCAACTTTTCATTTCTTGGTTTCCGCCTTCTGCCTTCGGTAGGGAGATTCTAAGGGGCGGAAACACTATGTTAGTTGCATTCTAACCTCTATAAGCATTACATAAAACATTACACTATGTTAGACAAATGCATTACATAAAACACAAGGAAAATGTAGAAGTAAAACGCAGGGAAATATACACAAGTAAACCTCTACTTAGTCATCCACAAGCATTCAACATGAACATAGAAATTCATCACATTCATAAGCAAATACATAACCAGTATAGTCATTCATAAGCAAATACATTGCATAAACAGAGTAACATAGACACTTATCTTGATGATCAAGTTGTCCCGCAACTAGCTATGTCACTGCAACATTCCACCCAACCATAGGCTAGTGTGTTCATTAATCTCTCAACACATTGCCACCCCCGAGTTGGGCATGATTTCCACAAGGAACTAGGGAACAACAAGCTTACACACAACCAACACACATCAAAACATAGTCAACCAACTAACAGTAGGGATTATCAGGTTGCTAAGGAAATGGATAAGCAGAAGTGTTGGAATAGTGAGCTCAACCCCATATCTAAGGATACCTATACTAGATCTTGCTTGGTCTCCATGACTCCACCCCACCCTACACAAGGAAGTATTCCTTTCTCTGCTTATACAGTCCTTCAAGCCATACCTTCCCTCTAGTGATCACGCGTGTGTGTAGGCTAGATTTACCAGCCCCTTTGATGTTTTTGTGTGGTTCCTCTTTTTACTAGGCTTATCAGCCAATTCTGGCCCTACTCTACTCCTAAGCCTTCAAACCAAAACAAGGATGCACTACACAACAATCCTCAAAGAAAACACAACTATACAGGCTTCACTCTGTAACACAGAGAATCACTGCGAAACCACTTGTCCACGGTTCTGGCTATCAGAACAATGCACCATCATGAGTGAATGACTCTTGCGCCCCTCGTGCATAATGATCCTCCATGATAATGAACAAAATTCCTTCTTCTTGAACCGAATTCCCAGAATTTCACTCCGACAAACACTGCGGAGCTATACTTCTGCACGCAGGGTAGTCGAACCACCGCACCATGCGTCTCCCAAGAAAAATGAATGATCTAGGCATGAATGAATGAATCCCGACCCTAGAATGAACAACAATTCATAGGTAAAAGCCCGATTATGGACTAGGAATGCATTCACATGGGTTTACTTGCTACATAAGCAAGAATACAGTGTCTGCATACTGTAGACTTGTAGGCTTGCTTAGTCAAGCCATCATACTGACATGCCTTTCTCTACCCAAGGCATTAACTGTCTCATCCAACTTTTGGAAGAAATTGATGATTGAGGATAGAGGACAAAAGGTAGCTGAGGGTTCATGGGTTGCCCCATTGACATCTGGTCACACCCTATTATCTCAGGGTTTTGACTAACTCCCCACCCTATGCCTTATGGAATCATACCCCCATCTCTTTAACGTTTGCAGTCCCATAGCTAGCTGTGGTATTTTGTTAATTTGTACATTTACATGATATATCAATATATATATATATATTAATTTGTAAACTTTCGAGATAAGCTTGGTGTGGCAAGAAAACCTTGGTATGGCAGAGAATGTCTCCCTCGCTGAGAGGGAGTGTTAGATGTAAAACATCGAGAATCATCCTCCATGATACTTGACGTGTCAAGTACGAAACTTATGTTGTATTAGGTCCAGATCCTCTCCATGAGACTTGTTGTGTCAAGTCCAGAACTTATGTTGTATTCAGTTGACTAACTTATTGTTTTAAGTTAAAGAGCTTGTGTTGTATCAATCTAGATCCTTGATCAAGTCCTATTCGAGAGAGATGCCTGTGCTAGGATCTTATGGTTAAGATCTTGGACTTATGTTAAGGTCTGAGACTTGTGTTGTATCAAGTATGAAACTTATGTTGTATTAAGTCTCAAGGATATACTATGTGATGTATGGCTAGTCATGGTCAATAGGTGCTACAAGTCTCCTTTAGGGATTAGCTACCCCTAGAGTGACTTACTTTCTCATGTGACTATATGACCCGGGGTAATACATATGATCATAGGTTCAAAATAGTTCTTATGAGTATGATATGATATAGAATTAATGAAAACACATATGGACCATGCAGAGAATATTAATATGAGAACAGATATAGAGAGAGAATTCGAATTGCCCATGTATGCCTCCAAGTGAACTCAAATTAATAAGCCATCAGTTGAGTCTTAGTTGTGAAAAAAAAAGTTCAGTTAATTAAGGAACTAAATCCTTAATTTATGCAAGTGGTTGTTGAAGATGAAACCAATGGAGAAGCACTAGTTACATTCAATTATGTTTAGTTACATTCAATTCAATTCAGTTACATTCAGTTCAGTTCAGTTCATTCAACTAACAACTTAGTTAGAGACAGTTAAACTCTGTAAATTAATGGAGGGCACATATCTTCTTTGTGTAGGATAATTATGGAGTGCCAACTTGCCACAAAGTCAATGAGGGCGCATGGTTGAAGATAAAACAATGTTCTCAGTGTTAACTACTTACTGAAGCATGAAAATATTCGATACCTTCCTTGTATGACCTAATTTGACTTATTATTAAAGTGCTATGCACTTGGAAATATCAACATAGTGTTCCATTTGATCTCTCCCTTGTTGTGCTCTCGGAAAAATAAGTCTATTATTGTGTTGTAATCATTCTCTATCGATTATCAATCATATTGTAAGATTGTTTGCTGGGTTTTTTGTCCTCCGAATCCATGGAGGGTTTTCTCAGGGTATATCCTGTGTTCAATAGTCTTTGGATTATTGATGAGATCTATATGCACTGTAATTGTGAATTAATGTTTTAAAGTTCAAGTTTCTTCATATTTCTCAAACACTAAAACTATATTCTCTAAATAATTAAAAGTTTGATGTCTCTGCAACCACCCTCAAACTAAGTTCCACCTTCTTCAATTTGTGTTTATCAACCAATATGAATTATTTGATTATATTAGGGTTTAAAGGCTTGGTTTATCTACTTATGGTGGAAATATCAATGCTCAACAATGGATCAATCCCACTCAAATTATGTTATGTTGGATAAAATGCACTCTGATAAGATGAAAATGCATACCCAACAAATAAATCATTGATATTCGACCAAGTAATTACAATAAGTCCACACTCCATTCTTGTTATTCTTGTTTCCTTAGTAGTGTAAAATATTACACATATGTGGACACACACACGTGTGTGCTCGTGCGCGCGCGCGCGTGTGTATGTGTGTGCGCGCGCGCACATGTACACACACATTCATACATATGCCCACACATGATGGATATAACTAATTGTTCAAATGCATGGGTGGAGTGAAAATAGGTTATAGGTAGATATCAATTCACATAAACTTTAATGATTCAAAGAGTCATTTTAGGATCTACTACACATTTCTATAAAAAATATGGTTTAAGCATAACACCATTCAACACTTAATTACACACACACACATACATGGGTTTACACCCATACACAAAAGGTTATGATATATTATTTAAACACTAGCCTATATATAATTCTAATACTGATGGTNATGGGTGGAGTGAAAATAGGTTATAGGTAGATATCAATTCACATAAACTTTAATGATTCAAAGAGTCATTTTAGGATCTACTACACATTTCTATAAAAAAATATGGTTTAAGCATAACACCATTCAACACTTAATTACACACACACACACACATACATGGGTTTACACCCATACACAAAAGGTTATGATATATTATTTAAACATTAGTCTATTTATAATTCTAATACCGATGGTAGAGGAAATGAATTAAGAGAAACCAACTAGTTACTAAGTATGAAAACATTGTACAAGCATATAATCTCTAACTTCCAACTCACTTGAGGAAAAACACCTCTTCTATACATGTGGAACAAACATAGGAGCTATGGAATACCAAGCCTAGTGATTATGGGAACTTAGTAAATGTGTTGTAGTCATAAATCAAATCATTTTAGCAAATTAGAAGATGAAGTTGTAGATGCCAAATAAATTAATTCAAAGGGGTGTTTAACATGGCCCGTAATAAAACCAATTATTGGTGTTGTGGGAGTAAATAAGCATTAACTAATGAGTCATATTGCTAGAAATAACCAACACCAAAACTAATCACATATACAGAAACTCAGTCGCACAACATAAATGACAAAATTTACCCTTTAAACAAGCTAGATGGGAAAACAAACAATTAACAAATTATATTTATGCTTAGGAATTATTACAAACTAGAGCTATGCACTTTGAATAAGATAATATGTATATTCTTGTCCTTGGCAATATTTTGTAGATTGTTGTTTTGTGTCACGTCCCCACCCCTGATCCCGACGATGGAGAGGACGGGACCAATACACTGTTGCTGTCAAACGGGAAAAATAGCCCTACGAACATAAAAACATAAACATGCATTGGATTAAAAACATAACAGATGCATAAATCATTAACATGCATTAAACATGAATATATGCACAGATGCATAGTGCATTCTATAGCGGAAAGAAAACTCATTTGTTCAAACATTCAAACATTCATATTAATTCCTAAAGCAAATAGTTTGCAGAGATTAAGCACAAGAATACTTATCTTGAAAAGAAGTTGGCCTACAACTAGATAAGTCACTGCAATGTTCCACCCAACCATAGGTCAGTGTGCTCATCAATCTCTCAGCATCACTGCCACCCCCGAGTTGGGCATGATTCCACAAGGAACTAGGGAACAACATACTCACATATAGCCAAAACCATAAACCCACAGTCAAGCCAACATACAGTTGGGTTTCACAGACTGTTAAGCTAAGCCAACAACAACTGGGTTTCATAGGATATTAGGGAAACACGCCAATAACATGGGGTTCCTTGGCTTACTCAGCCAAGCCAACTTTTTCATCAAACACATAGCCCACCAATTAATCAAAACGCAGCCACACACACTGCTGGGGATGAACAAAATGTTCTTGGGAACCAAAAATGGAAATGACATTTGGGGAAAACAACCCTGCATGAGCAAATACATTTTCAGGAAACGTTCTTGTGTATTTTGGAGGAAATTCAACCACCACAAACCCCCAAATCATAATCTGAACTCAGAAAACGTCTTTGAGCATTGCTGGAGCAAAAACGACCATCATTCACACCCAAATCGGGAGATCTTGGCTCCCTAACCACTGAGCAACACATAAATGAATTTATGGGCATGGGACAAAGAGGAAACAACATAAATCATGAGGGGAAAACACCCAACAAGCTCAACAGCGTGAGGAAGATAAAAAACGGCCTCTTAAAACCCCCAAAACATGAATCACTACTGCACATTCATTCAACAAAACCAAAAATGGGATTTCCTAGCCATGGCAACGAGGAAAACCACAGCAAAAATCCAAGGGAGGATCCTAGCCATTGAACATTTCCGCCTCGAATTCTTGGCCATGGAAAAAATGAAGAAAACAACAAAAACGTGAGGGAGAATTCCCCAACTATCTCCAGCTCTTGAATGTTCACAAAACCATTTCCCATCCATGGGAAAAACACATGAAGCTACCAAAAATGTGAATGGGGAACACACAACAACTCCAAGGATGCAAGCGAGAGAAAAACGTGGATGCCTGAAGGCATCAGACACATAGCAACCAAAATGTGAGGGAAGGAGAGCTCTGTGAGCTTCCCACTGCGTGACGAGAAATTAGCTGCATGGGGAAGCAAACGCATGGGTGAATGAATGGCTTGGGCCCCTTTTCCAAGTATTTACTTGGCCCATAAGTCAAAATTCGTTTTCCCAAAAATGGGTGCTCTACCCAATTCGAAATTGACCCCCATGCCTTGTCCATTCCCATGCAATAAATTCCTCAACCAACTTCTAGATGACTGGGCACAAGAGGACAAACAGGGTAGTTGACCATTTTATGGGTTTCCCTTAGACATTTGGCTTTTCCCCATAGGATCAAGGGTTTGAATAATCCCCCCTCCCTATTCCTTGTGAAATCATGCACCCATCTCTTTAATGTTGTGGCGCATAGCTAGTTGTGGTACTTTTATTAATGTGCATTTTACATGATGTCTCAAACATATTGTGCCTTGCTAGCACATAAACCATCAGCATCAATTTTAATTTCCAAAACATAAAATAATAAATCCATGGTGTGGCATTTTCCTTGAGTTCCACACCATGATTTATTAACATTATTTACATCATATGCAATTTAATACCATGGGGTCAAAACCAGGGTGTTACATTTTGGCTTAGAGGCAATTTGTATTTTTCATGGAAACGATTAATATCCTCTTCATCCTTTGATTTATGGATATATTACTTCATTTTGAGTCTTTAATCCTTTTTCTATTGTAGCAGTCTTCCCAATTTTTCATTTTTCAGTCTCTTGGAATCCATTCGAATACCCCCCATCATGGAAGATGTTTTCTTAGAATGATAATCAACCTCCTAGACCAAGTGGGTAGATTCATCTTCGTATGGAATCAAGATGATACCTATGGTGTTCATTGGTTTTTTCAAATGTTTTAATCAACCTTTTGAATTAGAAGTGAATAGAGAAAACTTCATGTAATTCTTTTCATTTTGGGTCCATTTAGGATCACTCTTCTCCATTCACAAGGTTTTGGTTCCCAAAAGGTTCAAATCAAAGGAAATAAATCTGCAATTTTACTTGTATTTTTCTCCAATATGTAGTTTTCTTCTCTACTGCATTCTATGTTAGGATTCATAATCCTCCCTTGTCCAAAATGGTGGTCTATTAGATTATGTTTGTCTAACTTAGGAGTCATTTAGTTATTATTGGTTCCACTAGTACCATTGGGTCCACTTGGCCTAAGGGAGCCACATGTACTAGTCACCAAAGTGTGGGGAACACATATAGAGGCTAACTGCAACTGACTGCACCTTCATGCTTCAGTTTATGCGCCTCTTAGACCAATCCCTACAATTTAGGAGCCATTGGAAGTGTCGGCACCAACCTTCTTCAGTTGTTGGTAGTTGGTGATTAGTCAAGCTAAGTTATGCTCCAGTTAAATTCAGTTAGATTTCCTCCAGTTCAATTAGCGTCAGTCTTGCATGGTTGCATGTGGGTAGGCACCTATTCTCACCTACTTCTCACCTACCACATCAATTAGACTAGTTTAACTGATTATAACTGATTGAGAGATTGAATTAGACAATTGGAGTTGATCTAGTGAACTTCAATAATGATTTAGACACTTCTAGTTATCCATGCAATCAAATTGAGTTGGTAGATTCGAATCATATCCACATGATTTGAATTCTCCTTTATGTAACACTGTTCTATACTGTTGGGATTAATGAATTTTATACTGTAATTATACCGAGCAATATTTATTTGTTTCTTGTGAAATTTTCCTTGTTCAGTGTGTATTATTCATTCCATTACACTACATAATAATTCAATATAATTGCACTCATTTCCTTAAGATCAATGGCACAATAATTCAAACATGGTATCAGAGCCTCCTCACGCAAGCAACAAGTATGTCCCATTCTCCATTGTACACCAGAAGCAACTGAGTTTCCATAGAAGTCCCGCAAACTGTGCATTGTTAACTCTGGATTCATTCAGAGTGGCGTTGCAGGTGTGACAGACTATGAGAAAGTGTACATGTCGAGATGGAAGGCTTGATTCTGACATAGTTCAAATTTTTTTTGTGTTTGCAATGTTTTCTTACAGGTGCTATGTAGCTTGATTAAAGAAATTGACTGGTCAGAAGGAGAATTGATGGATTTTCAAGATTTCTTACCCCGCATCCTAACACCCTTCAACTATGTTGATTGGAGGGCAGATATGTAGGTCTCCTTGCGCAAGCTTGGCCTGTACAGGATTACCATGGGCCGAGAGACAGAACCACATCATCCTTCTGAGAAAAACAAGTTCTTGAACCAGTTGGATGATGCCTTTGGATTGCTTTGTGCTCACATCTCCACAGATCTCCTCTTTCATCTTGAGGATTGAAGAATCCCAAAGAAGCTTGGGAGAATCTCGAATTCTTGTTTGGAAAGAAAGATGAGCTTCGGGGACACATTCTGGAGAACGAGCTAATATTTTTGCAGCCCAGCAGTTTCGAGACCATACACCATTTTTTAACTAAATTCAAGTCTCTTGCACTAGAATGTAAGCAATATGGAATAGAGAAGAAGGATGAGCAACGTGTACTCTCGGTGCTCATCAAACTTGGGTCTGATTATTCTGTATTTGTCTCTACCTTCCATTTCAGAATAGATTCCATTCTCAATTGGAATATGCCTTCACTTGACAACTTTGTCGAGTCTTTAATATAGGAGTAGGACAAATTGGCCCAAATGGGAGTCCTCCAAACTTCCAAGAACCAAGCTCTTCTGATGTCAAACTCTACCAATGTGAAAGCTAAAGGGAAGCACAAGGGGAAGGAGCCTAAAGCATTTGATTCAAAACCAAAAGAGATTCAGAAGTCTTCTGAAGGAGCCCCGGGATCCAAGAAGAAGAAAAAGTTTGAAAAGACTAAGTGTACTTATTGTATGAGGGTTTTTCATCTTGAAAACCAGTGCATCAAGAAGCAGATCGATCAGATTTCCACCCTCCTTGAACAGAAAAACATTATTTGGAACAAAGAAGTCTAATGTTGGACCACATATAGAAGATCATGAGAGATTCCATGCCTTACTCAGTCGAAAGCTTACTTAATTGATTCTGGAGAATCCAACCACATGGTTGCTTCCAAGGAATCCTTCTCCACTCTTACTCTATCAAAAGGACCTAGCATTCACATGGGAGATGACTCCCAAATTCCAGCAGTGGGAAGAGGTTCAGTTAAAATCCAACATGGTGAGTTCAAAAATGTTCTCTATGTGCCCTCCCTTGCAGCTCATTTTTTTTTTTAATCATATGACCCATACTGTCTCTCCCAAGAGAGTTACATTCGACTCTAACTTAGTTGAAATCACGGAAAAAGCTATTGGTAATCATGCTACTAAGGCTTATGAGTTCTCACATTTTTTACCTGTCTCGCCTCCTACATCTTTATTGAATCATGCTAACAACACTAGAAATATATGGCGTGAGAGATTTGGGTATATTAATTTCAAATATCTCTAGCAACTCCACAATGATAAAATGGTTGAAGGCTTGCCTCTCATCAAAACTTACGAAGGAGTATGTCCTGGTTGCTTGGTAGGTATGCATCCAGAGAAGAGGTATGAATTTGGGAAGGCACATAGGGTTTCCTCTATACTTGATTTGATTCACAATGATGTGTCATGACCAATGCCTACAACATCAATTAATGGTTCCAGGTATTTCCTTACTTTTATTGATTATTGTTTTAGGTTCTGCTGGATATATTTCATGAAACATAAATCACAAGTATTTGGAATTTTTAAAGTTTTTAAATTTACGATTGAGAATAGATTCAGGAAAAAGATCAAGTCCATAAGATTAGATAATGGAAGTGAATACGTTAAAAGATACTTCCAACAGTATTGTGAATCAGAGGGGATTCGAATGGAACACTCAGTTCCATACACACCGTAGCAGAATTGTGTGGCTAAGAGGAAAAACAGATCATTGAAGGATATGGAAACCTGTCTTCTCCAAGACAAAAATATTCCTCCTTCTCTTTGAGCAGAAGCTGTAAATCGTGCTTCATAATTACAGAATAGAGTTCCTCGTAAATAAGTGGTTGGGGTCACTCCATTCAAAGCACTGCATTGGAATAAGCCCAATGTCTCTCACTTGAGAGTTTTTGGTTCCAAATATTGGACTAGAATACCCATCGATAAGAGAAATTTCTTCGAAGCTCAAAGTAGCGAATGCACTTTGTTAGGATATGCAGAAGATGTGAAAGCATACAAGTTGATGGAGGTTTCAACCAGGAAACGCTTCATTGAGCGCAATGTTCAGTTTGAAGAAGATCAACTGTGTGATCCACCACCATCCGAAGCATAAGAAGGTATAACCACTCTTCCACTACCTTTTGATGATGATTATTTGTTACATAATTCATATTCAGATGAATATGATCAAGATCAACATGATCTTGGTATTGAGGTTGAACCTCATGAGATTCTAGATCCAGATCCAACAACCATTCCAAACCAAAGGCCTAAACCTAGATGGGCCCAAAATCTCATTGTTGCGGCTAGGGATGGTGTTGGGAATCCAGAAGATAGAAGGAGAAAAAGGTCCCCATATCATAATGAGCATGTTGTTCTCACTCTCACGGATTCTCTCCCTACAAAGTGGTGCACCAAGGTTCCAGAAAAATGTTATCTGATGATAGCGAATGTTCACTCATTTGGCCCACATAAGAAGAAATTTTATCATTCCTTTCCTCTTCCAATAAGAAGAAACACACACCACATCCATCAGTTCAGAAGGAAATTCAGAGGTTCAAATTTATAGCTTCAAGATGTTGTTGCACAGAAGAACCATGCTACTGCATAGTGCTGCAAATTGCAATAGATTTTTTGCAAGCTATTTTCTAAGAAGGAAGTTTCTTTTCTAAAGATAGCTTGTATTTTTCTGTTCATGCTTATTTTGAGCAGGACGGGGGGGATCCCATGAGGTTTTCCCCTATTTTCTTGGTTTATTAAGCAACATTTTTTAATTCTTTTAGATTGTATATGGGTGACTTTTGGCCTATTTCTGGGGCCCGCAGTTGTCCAAGTTAGGATTAAGGGGGGGTATTAGGCTTTATAATCCTCCCTTGTCCAAACTGGTCTATTAGATTATATTTTCCTAACTTAGGAGTCATTTAGTTATTATTGGGTCCACTAGTACCACTGGGTCTACTTGGCCTAATGGGGCCACATGTACCAGTCACTAGAGTGTGGGGAACACAGATAGAGGCTAAATGCAAATGACTGCTCCTTCATGAAACAATTTATGTGCCTCCTAGACCAATCCTTACAATTTAGGAGCCACTGGGAATGTTGAAACCAACCTCTTTCAATTGTTGGTAGTTGGTGACTAGTCAAGATAAGTTATGCTCCAGTTACATTCAATTAGATGTCCTCCAGTTCAGTTAGCACTAGTCTTGCATGGTTTCATGTGGGTAGGCACCCATTCTCACCTACTTCTCACCTACCACATCAGTTAGACTGGTTTAACTGATTATAGCTGATTGAGAGACTGAATTAGACAATTGGAGTTGATCTAGTGAACTCTGATAGTGATGTAGACGCTTATAGTTAGCAACGAAGTCATATTGAGTTGGTATATTCGAATCATATCCACATGATTCGAATTCTCCTTTATGTAACACTGTTGAATACTGTTGGGATTAATGAAGTTTATACCGTAATTACACTGAGCAATACTTATATGTTTCCTGTGAAATTTGTCTTGTTCAGTGTGTATTATTCATTCCATTACACTGCATAATAATTCAATCTAATTGCACTCATTGCCTGAAGATCAATGGCATAATAATTCAAACATTCTACTCCCGACAACCTTGTGAAAATTCAATTAAGGATCGAACATATTTTCTAGCAAATTCCCTTTAATAATTTTTACTCCTTAGACTACAAGCACATGTATCTCTTATTTACCCTTAACCTTACCTCTCTAAAATTTTCTCTTGTATGTGTAGCTCTCAGGATGAAGTTTTGGATGAAGCCTCCAATACTTACTTCCCAATTTCCATTTAAGTTGCACTATTATAAAAAAAGTGTACTTCATCAACTGCTTGGGATTCTTTTTTTGTTCTTCTAGTTTGAAGAATTATTCCTTGGATCCTCCTTCTTGTTTTGATGACAATATAGCCTTTTATTGAAGGCTTAATGCCTTCTTCTATTAGGTATTCACTTCATATCCTCTCATACAAAAAAATGAACATGCATCAAAGTTCCAACAACTATCATCCTTGTGGCCTTTCCATTTACATAAAAAACAAACAAGATATGCTTTGTCATACCTTCAGTTTGTTCTTGTTCTTTCCAGCTTGTTGTCTTGGTCCTTCAAGTTTTTGATGCATTTTTATGGTGGAAACAGTCCTTGGATGTCATAATTCATGATTTTACAATAATATTGAAGTATTGGTTTGTTGTCCACATTTTGTTTTACCTCCTTTTATTTAATCCCTTTTTCCTTGGAATAGTTAATCTTGGTGGCCTTAACTTGAGGATAACTTTTAAGACATGAGATGTATTCACTCGGTTCCTCTTTTACACCAAAAAATAAGACCTCATGCTTGAATCTATGCTCAAGTAAAATGGGGTTTGCAATCCCTTGGATTCTCTTTCCGATCCCTTGGTCATCGTATCCCATATGTTTCATTAACTTGGAACCTATTCCTTTAGTGTGTTTTTGAAATTACTAAAGGTGTACTTTTAAATATATTGATAAAGGTACTTATAGGGTGAGCTCATCATGCGTGTCTCATCTATAGCATTCACTTCTATAGTAGTAATGGAGGATTTTTACATTTCCTTGGTCTCTTGAAAAACTACTTGTAACATATCCAATGCCTTCTCCTTCTTGATAATTCTTGGTACAACTAAGTGTTAAATCACCAAATCTGATTTATGTTCTCAATAATTTTTATGCCCATAAATAAATGACTATTGTAGTTTACTACTGAAATTATAAATAGAAATGCACTGACATTTTTAACCCATAAATGCAGTGGAATAAAATAGTATATCACCACAATGAAATAAGTGTTTACCTTGGAAAACCCCAATGGGGAAAAAACAACATTCAATGTTTCTTTTATTATTCTGGGTTCACAGAGAAATTCAGAAATTTACAATCATGGAACCTGTAACTCATTCCCACTAAAAAATAAGTCTGACTAGCAAAATTGACCCCTAGAGAAAACCAACCCATTGAAGGATAAATTGGTCCTATGTAACCCATCATCATTTGTGTGACTGTCGTACAAATTGTACATATAATTCTTTCAGTTGTATGGATCGACCTCTTTGCACGGTTTGACTGGATTGACTATGGGATAAACTTCTCTCTCTCTCTCTCTCCCGAATTTCTATATGTGGTATAATTAGTGAGAAAGTAAGACCTTGTTGAGATTTACTCTAGTTTGACTTTGCAAATAAAAAGGAGGAATAATAGGAAGGTATTTAGTGGCTAGTTTCTTCAAAAAGGAAGGAGTTTATTGTACCTCAGTAATATTTTGACCTAGTTGCAGTTCTCTTTTCGTTACAGAGATTGAGGCACTAACCAATGGATTTTCAAAATATTATTGTCTAACTTTGCTGCAGTTATGTTCCATCCTACACAAGCACTTGATTTCTCTTGGCACCAATGATTAGGTTGCTTGGAAAGACAACCCTACCAATAGTTTTAATATTTTCATTTAGAATTTTTCGATATCACAACATTTTTCAGTATTTTCCAGTATTTAATCAGAATTTTAGGACTTTATGCCAACCGCAAGGGTAAGAATATTATTTTGTGGGCATTATTCAATTAATATCATAAAATTTCTGGTCATATTTTGTTGGGTACTGGATTTGGTATCGGAACTAGTACTAGGAATGTTCCTAAATTTTGTTGTTAATTTTCCACTCACTTTATTTAATTCATTCATGGTAAGCTTTTTATTTTGATTTTCTACGTGTGAAGATATATATGTTATCCACAGGTGATACGGTAAGATTACTTTGGAAGAACTTGATTTAAACTACTAAACTTGGGAATAATAAATTTTATAAATGGTTTATTACCTCACAAATTCCGAGTATTAACATGAGTGATGGATTACAGTCATGTCCCTTTCTAGATGACCACCTTGGAGACGACTTATTTTCCTATCTAGTTCCTGTAACCTATAGTCGAGAAAGTAGGGACTTAATTAATTATTAGATGTCGCCTAGGATTAGAGTGATTTTTATAAAGTGACATTAATAATTAATTTCTAAAGTGACTTTATAAAAAATCACTTCTGTTCAAAAGAGACATAAAAAGTGCAAAAGGGATTCAAATTGAAATTTAAAGGCAAACATGTCATTTCTCCATAAAGTCACTTTAAAAATATTTTAATGGGAGAATTGGCCAAGGGGAAGTTGACGAGTCACGAGGAGGAAAATGAGAAAACATAAAAAGGGCACGAGAGCTCATTCTCTCCATTATTGTTAATTGTATTTTTGAAAACTAAGAGCTCTTGAGCTTCTACTTTCTCTTGGACGAAACCCTAGGAGAAAGGGATTTGATTTCGGTTGTGAAACTATCTACCTAGTTGATTGAAGGAGATTCATCTAGATCTTTCATTTGTGCTTCATTGTCTTGGGAAAAATATTTCAAAATGGTTTTTGAATATGAGTTTGTGGAAATTTTCAATGGGTTTTGATGGAGGGAACACTTGTTTGAATAGTTTACCCATTTCCCTTAAAGATTCAAGTTTACTGATCAAATGAAGAGAAAGGGTGAATTCATTCTCATAATTTCCATTCATCCCTGTTATTACAGGCTACCATTTTTTGTGAGGGCGCACTCACCTTCTTGTTTTGCTGCACAGTGGGAGGGTGCACCACTCAAGGAGAGTATTCACTACAGAAGAGGGGCATGTTTGACACTCATTGATAACTACCAGGAGGGCACATCTATGTACAAAGGATTTGATTCCTTTAATTGCCAAGGCTAAGCCAAATGTTCAATGCATATGTGAGGACGAGTTAGCCAAGGTGGGAAACTTGCAAGCAACTACAGGAAGTCAATTTCCTTGGGAAAATAAGAGACATTTTTTAATTTGTTTGACAAATATATATACTTAATAATTTCCCTTTTGTAATCTTTGTGCACTGAGTAAGTTTGGCGTTGTTGGATGCAATATACAATCATTAATAGCAACTGCAAGTTCATTTGTTGAAGAAAGCATTAAGAGTCACCTACAACATTACTTCTTCATGGTATGTCCGCATTATTTAGTGGACATCTGGGCATGAGTATCCATTATAGGCAACTTGTGGCACTCTTGGGCAGTCCCCTACAACAATGAAATCAGCCCCAGATTTTGTTGAAGAATATCTACTTCAAGAGAATGGAACAAACACCTCTAAGCATGTAAACTATATATATTGATTGTATGTGTGTAGGTTGCTACTATTACATGAACATTTAAATGTCTTGATGTAATGCATTGTCATGACTTGAAAACACAAACCACAATACATTAGAAAGCAAATCAAACTGTTGGGATGAGTGCAAGAATTAGATCTGAATTTTAACGATGTCATCAAGTGTTTTGAAGAAATTAAATTATTAGATATGCCTTACCAGACAACCAACAAATGATTAGGCCGTATCAGTGCATACAATAAATAAGTGTTTGATAAAGTCATATCCACACATACTTCTACAATGCATGAACAATCATTAAGCTTTCGATAGTAAACTAAACTTGCATAAAGATCAGTGTTGTTGTACTCCACATTTAGTTAATTAGTGGTTGGAAAAGAGGTTGGACAAAATATGGGCTTTAGGATCCTACAATGGTATTAGAGCATGCAATCTTCTTATCCTGTGAGGTGCATGCTATTTTATGAATCTATGAGACAGTGATCCAGTCCCTTATAGAAGTTAGAGGGGGAATCCTAGAAGGGTATTTTTATCAAAGTTCAAGGAAGGGTAGGTTGAAGAAGATGAGTTGTTTTAGGAAGAAAAAGAGTAATTCATATTCGAGGAAGAAGAAGAGACGAGTGATAAAAACAATCCATTTGTGGGTGATAGAAATGAATATACTAAATGATTTGGATAGAGAACAACAACATCTAGTCAACTTCCTAACTAACAATGTGGAAAGGCGGTAGGAGAAGTTGATTGACCTCATGACTCAACTTCTCATGAAAAACTGGATGAACCTAGATAATGAAGGACACACAACAAAATTTGAACCCAACATCCAACGATTCTTTGTCCATATTTTGATGAGCATGTGTCCATAATCCGACAGAAAACATATTTTGATACCATCAGCCTCATAACGTCATATTTTTTTGATACCATCAGCCTTCACCACCCGTATGTAACATTTCCGATGGATTACATTGCTAAAAACAAACGACCATGCTGGATATCTGATGGTGGTATGTTTAAAGTTGTCGAATTTTTGGTGCCAACATGCCAACGATTCAACTAACATAGTTTTGTGTGTTGTATTTCCAACGCGTTTATGTCTAAAAACTGATAGAGTCAATTTTCAAAACATTATATTTTCCCACCTAAATGCAGAATATCTAAGGACACAAATTGTTAGATCTGTCAAATATTCTACTGCAGTTTATGTATCATTTCAAGAATCTGATGACATATAGCTAGTAGATGTCGTATAGCTTATAGTTATTATTGTCAGTACTATAGCTGCTTCATCGGTGTGTCAAATAGTTATTGCATGAGATCCGATAGTTAAATATGATTTAAAAAATGAATAAATGCATTTGCTTATCACGGAAAGGAAGGGAATGAAATTACAATAAAGAAACTACCGGACAAGAAGTTGTTTCTTAATAGGTTTTTTTGTCAAAAGGAAAATCAGAATGCAACAAAGATATAATAAAATGAAATTTAGAATAAAAGGGATTTCAATTCTGATTTGTTGAAAAGAAAATGGGGTTTGTTATCCCTCCTTGGTGCAGAGAGAAGGAGATTGATTCAAATGAGTAGACCAAGACCATTATTTAATTTTTGTCACTACATGAACATCATTGTTTATTGTAATATGTTTTTCTTTGAAAATATTTGAAAATGTCACACAAAATGTAAAGTTGTTTTCTTAATTTGGCCACTCAATCTTGTGGATGACTTAGTAAAATTTATCTATCTATCTTCCTCTACCTTCAAAATATGTCTGCAATATCTATGAAGAACAACCCTCAAGGTTCTTTGACTATGCCCTAAAAGGATCCAATTTTTTTTGAGGGAGTTACATGGCCATTCAACTGCAACATGGTATCTTGTAATCCCTTCATTTACACATGGATGCGAGTTTAAGTATTCTGCTTAATTCCTTCACATCTAGGTCTACATCACCCATCCTATGTAGTGTCTGAGTTTTGATTGCAAGTGGGAATGCCAGTATCAATTGCTTATGTCATTCTCCTCTCTCAAAATACTATCAAAATATTTATAATATTTCTCTTCTAATGTTTAACATTTGATCCTTAAAAATTCATTCAATTGAAAATAGCTTGCCACAAAACTTTCTCCAAGTCTATATAGATGATTAATAATATTCCTTGTGTTCTCTTTTCTCGTCAACAAGCGTTACATCCTCAAAATGTTGCATGCTCTAATGCCATATTGAGTTTTCAGAAGATGCTATCTTTTCCAGAAATGGAATAATTTGTGGCCACCATCACTCAGAAAGGAATATCTCTATCAAGTTAATTCTATATCCCTGCTCATTATGTTAGGATTATTATAATCCTCCCTTGCCAACCATAGTCTAAATGTTAGTTTCTTAGATTAGGAGTATATTACCACTTCATTAGTGCCATGGGGAAGTTATCTGGAGCCCACCTACCACTTGATACGCCAAGTTGCATGAGTTTAGGAGCTCCAGAGGCCAATCCCTATAATTTAGGAACCCACACTAAGTCATGGAAGTCCCACCATTAGTTCACCCTAATCTGTGTTGATTTATGCTCAGATGGGCATCAGTTAGTTCATCTTTAGTTATCCTAGCGCCACATTTGCATGATTTAAGAAGGTTAGGCACCTTTTCTCACCTACCTTGGTCATCTAACTAATTGTGAATTGATTCAGTTGTTCGAAGTTACACTAGTGAGAGTTTAGTGGTGATTTTCCCATAGTTAGTGATCTCTAGAGTCAGTCCAAGTCATGGAATTCGAATCACACCTAGTGGATTCGAATTCTCTTTATTATATCATGGATGCAGCCAAAACTGACACTATCAAGCATGGCAATGTGAATTTTCATGGCTTGGGCACAATGGTTGGATTAAATACCCAATCAATCCATAGCTTGAGGGAGCTCAATGTACAGGTACATGGGTAAAGGAGTTGATGACTAATGTGAAATAGTGTCCAATATGTATAACAATGATGGGCATGAATTGGCCTTGTGAAATAAGGTTGATTCAAGTTAGGTGGAAGACCCTAGAGTGCTAAGAAAGCGGTGAAAATCTAAAGTTGTTCAAGGGAGTGAACAACACACTCATGAGACAAGTATGGGATCTTAAAACATTATCGAGGATGGAAACATCTTTGAGTGGTGGAGGATATTGTAAGGTCCATTCAACAAGGTAGGTGACGAGCCCTCATCGGTTCACCCATTGGACAACCCAAATGCATTGGGAACCAGCATGCCCAAGTGAAACCGTGGCAATATTGGATCCCGGGGTGGATTAAGGAGAAACAAGGAAGCCATGGGTAGTGTCACGAGAAAGGAGCATGTGCACAAGAAGTAGGCTTTGACCATAGGGATATTTATCAAGGAATATAACAAAATAGACAAACTTTCGCAAAGGGGTCTTCGACAAATACTTTGGCATCAACATAGGAAGTGACCATGGGACATGAAGGCTAATGGGTCTACTTGTTGAGGCATGGTGCTAAGACACCCTAGATGGGGAAAAACGGTTGTGCAACCTCTCAAAACATGTTGATACCATTGGGTTTCCTTGGAAGAAGTATCAAATGCATTTTCCATCGAGAGGACCTTCACTAGCAGGCCATGGAGAAGTGAATCCACATGTAAGATAGCAAAGATACAACCACGATACAACCACTTAGTGTTATTAGGAGTTTCACCAAAGGAATCAACTTTTCAACATGAGGGAATCAGCGCGTTGACTAGCAGATTCAACAACCTGATCCGCATGCATGGTAACTATGATTCAACAAGTATAAAAGTGAGTATGGAAAATAAATGAAGGCATCCAAAATTGAGATCTAAGACCAAGGGGATATTTGCAATTGAGCATCACGCCAATACCAAGGAAGGAGGTGAGTTACACATCAAGTATATTGCAAGCAAGATAGT
>LPNX010995181.1:0-15032 GCA_001517045.1 Pseudotsuga menziesii | reverse complement strand
GGAGTAAGCTCGGGAGACCACATCACCAAGAAGAAATTTGGGAGGTTTCAAACACTAGCTAGGGTTCCAATACAAAAGCTAGGTTTTCTCTAAGGTTTTTTTTTTCAGAAAGAAAAAAGCTTGTCCTTGTTATTCTCAAAAAGAATCAAAGGTCATCAGTACAATCTCCCCATAAGCGGGTTACATACAATCAAAAACCACAAGAGCACTGCCGGGGGGGTAAGGCATAACAGCTGGAATGTGTGATCCCATCAGAAAACTGTCTCATCATAAAGAGAGGACTGTCTTCTCATCCACATCTACCGAGTGACAATATAGTTCTAAAACCAAGAGTAAATCGCATTAAGGACTCATCCAGAGGTTTTCTCTAAGGTTGTGACAATATAGTTCTAAAACCAAGAGTAAATTGCATTAAAGAATCATCAAGGCCATTACATTTTTTTTGTTAATGGCATCCAACCCTTACAATGTTCTTGCTACATTTGAAGCTTTAATGAACATGGTGTTTAGTAAGTATATCCACACGTTTATTCTATTTTTGTTTGATGATATACTCATATATAATTGAATATTCATAGAGAATCTAGAACATTTGGACCTTGTATTTCTACTTTATCCCAACATAATATTTATGCAAAGGAATCCTAGTCTGGAATTTGCATTGATTTTTGTGGATTATCTTGGCCATACTATCTTTTTAGAGGGTTTATATTGATTCTTCCATGATCATAACCCTTAAAACGTGGCAAGTACCTACAATCATGAAGAAGATTTGAGCATTTCTTGGATTAATAAGATCCTATGATATAATTATTTAAAACTTATATATCATTTCATGTCGCCTAAGTAACATAACAAAGAAGGATTCCTTTCATTGGTTCATTAAAGAACAACAATATTTTAAAATATTAAATAAGTTGTTTCTTGAACATTGGTTCTTACTACCTAATTTCACCCAATACTTACTATTAAATTTGATTCCGCTGGGTTTGGTACTGTTCTAGTTCTTTTACAAGATCATACACCCGTTGCCTTTGAAATCCCAAAGGTTAATGACAATAAGAGAGGCATTGAATTGTAAATGGTACTAATGGCCCATCCATATTGTTAACATAGATATTTTCTAAATAATTAAAATTTTGATGTCTCTGGTTAAGTTCCAATTTCTTCAATTTTTGTTCACCAACCAATATGAATGTTTTTTCTTATATTTGGATTTAAAGGCTTGTTATCTACTTATGGTGACAAGGAAAATGCCCAACAACAACGGATCAATCCCACCCAAATTATGTTATGTTAGCTAAAATACACTCTAATAAGATCAAAATGCATACCCAACAAATAAACCATTCATATACAACCAGGTAATTACAAGAAGTCCACAGTTCATTCTTGTTATTGTTGTTTCCTTAGGAATGAAAAATATTACACATATATGGACACACATACCCATGTTATGGTGTAGGTAGATATCAATTCACATAAGCTTATAAAGAGGTTCAACATTATCAAAGAGAACACTGAGTTGCAAATACAAGTGCTGAGTTCATCACAAAACATTGGAAAAATAGTAACAAACAAAGCAATTAACTAATAATAGGAAAGGTAAATGATGCATGCTAACTCTTCACAGAAAAGATACACAGTCTCATGAGGATCCATTGAGTCCCTTGACCAACTAAAATATTTAAATGAGAAACTAATATGTTAAAGATGACAAAATAAACAACATACAGAAAGAATAAGAAATGAACATCGATACAGAAATAAAAAATGATATAACTTGCTAGTTTAACACTATACTAATCATGTTACAGAAAAAGGTTTTCAGTACAGTACATGACAGAGTTCATTCAGCATTGAAGAAAAACTGATTTTCAAAATATGACAGCTATCGTTTAAAAAATAATATCAAAAAAATAACATTTATCCTACATCTATGCAAAATAATATCAAAAAGATATCACAGTTACCGTTAAAAAAATATACATCTTACATTTATGTAAAATAATATAAAAAAATATAACAGCTACAGTTCAAAAAAATATACAAGAGATCTAGAGACAAACAAACCAAACAATTGGATGAATCATATGATAAATGAAATACCAAACCGTAAAAGGTGAATGGACTAAAATTATCTGAATTCCAGAATCATTGAAATACCAAACAGTAAACAAGTGAATGGACTGGACTTCTCTGAATTCCAGAATCCTTGCAAAAATACATAATCTGAATTCCAGAATCATATCAATTCAAACATTTAATCCAAGCATGCAACTGAATGCAGATTCTCAAAAATAATTGCACCCGGTCGAATGTTTTTCATGATCTGAATTCCAGAATCATATCCATTCAAACATTTAATCCAAGCATGCAACTGTATGCAGATTCTCAAAAATAATTGCACCCGGTTGAATGTATCTCATGATCTCAATGTAAGATATACTGTTATCTAACTGAGACAAAAACAGATCCTTGCAAATACTCAATCCAAGCATTCTACTACATGCAGGTTCGAACCCCATCGAAAGTTTCTCTAGATGTCAATGTAGGCTCTATTATTGTCTAACTGAATCAATAAATGACAGATGAACCAAATAATAAGACTACTCATCTACCAAAATTGACTACTGAACTAAAAACGACAGCCCAACTAGAATAGACTACTCATCTACCAAAATTGAGATGAACCAAATAATAAGACTACTCATCTACCAAAATTGACTACTGAACTAAAAACGACAGCCCAACTAGAATAGACTACTCATCTACCAAAATTGAGATGAACCAAATAATAAGAGACATGGTTCAGAGCTGACAAATGCAAGTAATTAATGTGGCAGATCGTGGCTACTTCGCTGCAGATTCTGTAGCAGCAGCAACGTTGGCAGAAGGATTGAGCTCATCCCAAGCCTCAATCCAAGTGACCATGGCATCTGCGAGCTTCTGGAAATATGGATCTATTTTCCCAAGTTTGTCCCCTACCTGCTTTGACAACTCAATGTAGCACTGCTGGACGGAGGTACATTCCTTCGGAAGGGTAGCAGATTGGAAAAATGGAATTATATCCTCTTGCCAAAATATCCCCTTATACTCTTTCTTCAGATTAACAAAGGGGTTACTGGCTTTGCTGTGCCAAATGTATGGCAGCCCTGTCTTCACTCCCAACCCCAAGTGGTCACATATCACCTTGACACACCATCCTGCCCACATATCGTCATAGCGACCAATAGGCTGGCCATCACCCATCAAACCAAAATACATGGCAGGGCCAATCAAGTCCCGATTGAAGGCCAAATTCATCCCGCACATGGGAAAAAGAGTACCCTTTGGAATGGTCAAAACTGCATCAACATACCTGGTGTTGCGTTCCAAGGGCTTGACAAGCTGAGTGGGGGCATCATAGTCAGGAATATTCATCCAGAGGCCATGAGAAACTGCAGTGGGCGTTCCATGGCGAAGGCTGAAGGGGTATCCACGAACAAAATCTGCTCCCTCTCTGTATGGATCATACAGTGTATTGAAAAAGAATGGGGTTGAAGGGCAGAGCAAATTCATAATGTGCTGGCGGAGAGCATTGATGTCGTTGCCAGAGGGATCCTTGGCAACAAAGCAATCATCATCAATTGTGAAGATATATTTCTTCTTGGAGATCAAGTAGCCGAAACAGCGGCAAGCACTGTCCTTGAAGGAGATGCATGAGGCCTTGGGGCCGAGGATCCTGTTGATATCGTTTCTGTTGTAGAGTTCATAATCGAAGCCCTGGGGCACGCTGATGGTCTTAGATGGATCCCCATCCTGCACAATGATGAGGTGATAGGGCTCAAAAAAAGGCCTCCACATTTCCAGAAAATCCAAGTTCCGGATCGTGGGTATCACTATGTCCAGCTCGTCCTTCAAGATGGGGGTGGAAGCACTGGGATTCGCCATTGTTGCTTCCAGAGATGAATGGATCAGCTGAGCTAAAGAGCCAAAACACGAAAAATAAAGAAAATGAAACCCACACAAATTATTCTTCAACGAGAAAGAACTTTTCACTCTCAGATCTGGTTTGGCTAAGTTTGTCTATACATCTATATATATATAGTATATGAAGGAGCAGGCCAAGCAAGGAGATGGTCAGGCGGATTCACGCTCTTCCCAAATTTCCGGGAAAGCCCTTCTTAGTCGGGCTTTTCCAGCTCCCTTCTTTAAAGGGAAGTGTGCCCCCGGGACCCCATATCCTCCCATAGGTGTTAATGAACTACATTTAGGTGTTAATGAATTACATTTCCGTGAACATAAATGGGTATTTTGGTTTGATTTTTATAAAATTGGAGTAGGAATTTTTATAAATCCAAATTATAGTTGTCATAGTTTTGGAATTTTCCCTTTTCCATGTGTGTTTGAGGCTGTTGAATCTATTTTTATCATTAAAATTAGGATTAAAACATAGTTACATATAAATTTTGTAAAATAAAAAAAAACCCCGATTTCCAGGAAAAATTGGTTGTACACTAAAAATCCGGGAAAAAATGGTTGAAAGATTGCCTATGCTTATTAAATAATGAATTTGAAATTTAAACTTCATTGTATTGAATAAGTAAAAGACATTTTGTCCATTGGTATTTACTATTGGGCTATGTGATTCAATGAAACTTTGACCTTTCATAGAGTAATCGCCTACCATTATTATTCATTCATTTTGTTGAACTCTATGTCTACACTTTATACAAAAAATAGAGCAATCAAGCTTCATGCTTCACAACTAATATTTGCAATACTAACCCTAATTTGATGCATTCCATATTTGGAATACATTTCATATGCCTAGTCCCTTACCTAATTTCTCTACTCTGCATCCTTGCAAAATATACAATGTGACAGAGAAATACAATGTGGAGGAGGTAATGAAGGTTTGAAAGGTTCCCCAATGGCTCCAAGGTTGGTATTTATATACTCCACTCCCTCATAGGCATTCCCTTGATCTCAAACTACGTTATACAACCATTGTGTTGTTCATTTTCACAAGTACTCTTGCATTCACGTTGATTATGCATTGTAGTGTGTTATATTCCATGCCTATGTTGTGGTGGTGGTGTGGTGAATGGGTATGGTAAACTATAGGGTTAAGTAATGTTGATGAAATTGTCATTGATGCCAACATTGACTTGCAGTGGCTCCACAGGATGTCATTGATGCCACCAAGTCCCATCTGTAGTGCCTAGACCCCTCACAGAGTGGGTTTGCACCTTGCAATGCCTTGGATCCCAAACAGAGTGGGTTTGTGTCCTGAAGCACTTTGTACCTGGTTGACAGGGTCCATGTACCCACAAGCTTGAATCTTGAAGCCACCACCTTGCTGATGGTGTTGAAGACCTTGGAGATGGTCTTAAAGCCTTGATGGACGATGGAAAAACCCTAGATGGGTTGGAGAAGCATTAATGACCCATTCTGTGGTCATTCATGCTATGATGATGTCATGGTACCCCAGAAGAAGACCTAGCATCTCCACAAAAGATATCTTGACACTTGGCGGTCCTCTTGTGAGGTTCAGGTGGTTGAAGAAGCCTATGAAGCTTCTTACTTGATGAAGAAACCTTGAAGAGGTCCTTGGACCCACAATTGATAGTTTAAAGGTCCTTGTACTCTTAATGAAAATGAAGTGGCCATATGGAGTCTTGGAACCCTTGGAGATGGTCCTAGGGCGAAAGATCTTGAACCCACTTATATGATGGTATGATGACACTTGGATGCTTAGTTGCTTGTGGATGATGGGGACCTTGGTCATGCATGCTCTTGCACATGGAATGTCCTTTGAAGCCCTCTTGTCTTGATCACAATGTCCTTGTACCCCTGTCACCTATAGGAATGCATTGTGGGGCCCTTTAGTGTTGGTGATGATCTTGAAACCCTTGGAGAAGTCTTGGTTGACATGTTGAAGCCTTTGGAACCTTGAAGGAATGGTGAAGGCAATGTGGGTCATTTGTGTGGTGATGAGGTACTAAAACCCTTGAAGATGGTGTGTTTCTTTTATGGCTTGATAAAGGACATGATGACCATAAAGGGTTGACTTTGGAAACACACCCCTATGATGTGGCAAAGAATTACATAAAGGAAGGGTTTGTGTGACAAAATAAAAATGAGATAATAAAAATAAATAATCAAACCTCTATTTTGTGAAGTCAGCTCATTCAAAATAAATTAAAAATATAAATATAAATGTCGGCTCAAAAAAAAAAAAAATACATAAATAACAAGTCAGCTCAAAAATGATTTTTTTTGGGCAGAAACTAGTATAAATACCCAGTCGAAGTTTCATTCTGAAGTGTAAAAAAATTTGGACAGCTCTGCAATTTCGGAGGTCTCTGAGGCAGCCGCAGGTGAAGGATGAGACTGAGGCTTTTTTAGATGGTGAAAAGGACTGTGGTGGATTGAGGCATGTGAAATTTCGGTGGGAGCAGCAGAACCATTTTTTTTCTTTCTTTATTCTTGATCTATGCAAATCTATCCAACGAATGGCAAGGTGAAGGAGCTTGCCAGTGGACTGTGGTGGAAGCAGTAGGGACACAGACCCGAATTTCATAGCAGAGATTTTTTTTGTTTTTCTTCTTCTAAATTTCGGGTCTGTGCACTGAGGCAGCAGCAGAAGTAAAGTGATTTTTTTTTTTGGCGGTCTGAATTTCGAATGTTTGAAGTCTACCTGCAGATCTTTGTACCCTATAACAAAATCTTTTATCCTCGACCTATCTGCTCTGATTTTCAGGCATCACATTGTGGAAGGATTTGCTAAAAAATTGTGTGGAATTTCTGTTAAAAATGTTCTGATCCATCTCTGATATTCGACTGTCTACTAGGGAAGAAAGAAGGACAATTATGCTTAGTAGCATTAAAGGCTATGTCTTGCAAATTGTATGACAAAACAGATTTTGAAGAAGTTCAATGTTTATGAATTTGTTACACTCAAACAGTCTGAATTTGAAGCCTTACCACAGTCACAAATTGATGGAGTAAAACAGTCCTGAATTTGTCTTGAACAGTCCAAATTTCCGTTTCCTAAACAATCCAAGTTTTGATGGTTACTACTGCTAACACCAAGCGATTTACATTGATTTCGTTGGAGAGTAAAATAGTCCAGAAATTTTGTGATGCATAAACAGTCAGAGCTAGGCAGAGTTTGAAGTTCTTGCACAGCCTGAACTCAGTCCAAGCTTTGACCATAGTCACCAAAGTTCAGCATACACAGTCCTAGTTTGTCTTCTTAAGTCTGAACTTGTTTGAAGGTATGTATGGTATATACTACACACTATAATGATATGTTAATATATATGATGAGGGAAATGATGCATACAGTGCACATATACAGTGATTGACACTTCATGATGTGATAATAATACATTCCACCACTTTGAAGATGCCTTATGAAAGATGTTGATGAATGCATGATGATGACAGCCTAAATGTTGAAGTTTTAAACAGCCCTAGCTCTAATCTTAATAAAGGTAAAGATGACTGCCCTAATCCTATGATGAGGATGACAGGCCTTGTTTTAGGGACTTGTTCAGAGTTCAAGTTTTATGCTCAGCACTAATGCACAGACATTGTCCAAATCTATGAAAGTATAGTGGAGTATATACAGTAACATACAATCACATGTGTTTAGGGTACTTCCATAGTCAAGTTTAAAACAGTCTGAGCAGATAGATACAAGCTTTGACATTTCCAGTTACACTTGCAGTGATAAAGGTATGTATACAGTATATAAAGTGAAGCATCCTGAAGTGCATAAACAGTGATGTTGCATTTCTATGTACTGTGATGATGATGACATATACTCTATACTGATATATGATGATGCGATGCATACTCTACAATGATTGTGATGTTGATGATGCCTTGTAAGCACTATGATGATGCATGCAAACAATCCATAGTTTTGACTTCATCTACAACAGTCATAAGTTTGATGTCATCTACAACAGGTTGAGCAATATTGAACAGTCTAAGTTTGGGGTCTTCTACAGATGTCACACACAGCCCAAATGTCAGTTTTTTTTTTTTTGTCATGCACATATAAAGGTAAGATCTATGATGAAGATATGATATGACACTGTGCACACTTACCCTATAATGATGATATACAACTTTTAATGATGAAGTATGATAGGATGCATTGAGTGCACAGTTATAGAGCGGTATATGTAGAGTGACGTGAAATGATGTACAGTCACATCATGTACACACAGTTGAACGGTGATGAATGATGTACACACAGTTGAACAATGATGTATGTATGTACGGTGGTGTATGAGGATGATGATATGATGCTGACGGTGCCTTGTTCTATGATGATGCTTACTGATGCATGCTTAATGCTTACCTGTTGATGATGATGCTTAAGCAGCATAAGAGCAGACTAGATGATGGGCAGATCTTTGTGATGCTACTTAGTTGAATTGGCATGATCCTTGAGCAGCATAGCAGATGATGAGAGCAAGTGTTGATGAGCAGTTGACCAGCAACAACAGAGATGAGCAGACCTTGATGACTTGGCAGTATTGAAGAGCTGGTGTTGATGAACATCGAAGATTGAGAAGTGTGTTGCAGTAGTATTGATGAGAGTGTTGAGCAGATGATCAACAGTATTGACCAGCAGCAGAACAGATTGAAGAAACAGATGATGTTGATGTGACAGTGAGCTTTAATTGTAAATTCAAGTTTGACTTGCATTTGAGGTTAGGATACCTCAAACCCTTCTTAGCAGGGTCTAAGAAAACCAGGCAGGGTCCTGGATACAGAGTAGGTGCTCTTCATATCAGTAGGTGCTGATTTTACCTAATGGTTGTAGCCGGACCAAAACTAATACAAAAAGATTACAAAATTATATGGTGTTGTGTTCTTTTGGGTTATGGTTCTTGATGATTCAAATGCTTATGATATGTGAATGATAAAGTGAAAGATGTTTATGAAGTGATTATGAGATTGGTAGAATAATGGAATGATGAATTGGTAGTTAATTGTGAAAAGTTAAGAAAAGTTGTAAAACTGGATTTACACTGATTCACCCCCCCCTCTCAGTGTCTAACAAGTGGAATCAGAGCAAGCCTTCGTCACAAGCCTAGCAATCTTGAAGGAGATCCTTAGACACAATGGAGGAAACGAAAGAGTCATCAAGCAATGATGTGCCTATACCTGATATTACAGATTATTTCAGTTGGAGGAGCAAAATGAAGGCTTATCTGAAGAAGTTTGGTATTTGGGAAATTGTCATCAATCCACCCACTCCATCAAACAAGAAAGGAAAATCAGCTGCATAGAAGGAAGCAAAGAAGGACAACACTACAGCCTTGAAGTTCCTCATGGATGGACTTCCCAGCTCAGTGAAGGAAAGTGTAGGAGAGTACACTTCGGCAAAAGAACTATGGTTCAAGCTGGAGAGTAAGTATCATAAGGCAAGACCAGAACCCGAAAAGACAAATCAAAAATCAGAAGACAAGCCCCCAGAAGAGCTCAATCAAGAAGAAGACAAACAAGAAGAGGACTCTAGTAAAGGTATGGACTCTTGTGATTATAATGATAGCTTGTGTGATGAAATTGAGAAGGTTCTTGCAGAAGATGATGAAGGGCTATCAAATATTGCACATGAGATACATCTCACATTGCTAAATATTAATCTCAGAGCCAATTGGTTCCTAAGCATAGTAAATCTGAACCAAAGTGATTTCACGAAGTTCAAAAAGAAAATATTGGACTCCTTGAATGAATATCAGCAGAAGACCATGTCAATAAAAGTGTTGCTTCTAAAGCTCAAAGACAAGGACAAAGAGTTGCGAGATCAAATGAAAGACAAGGATCCTGAAGTTGAACAATTAAACACAAAATTAATCAGTCAAAAGGAAGAATCAGAAAAGCTTGCTCAAGAGATTGAAGAAACTAGAGAGGTCAACCATGATCTGAAGACTCAGCTGGAGGAAGCCAAGAGGACAGAAGAAATCTTGAAGAGTCAGCTAGAAGAAAAGGAGGAGACAGTCCAGAAGTTGGAAATGGAGGTAGTTGGTCTCAGGAAGAAAGGTAAGAAGAACGAAGCCTTGGTCAAGTTCCAGGACAGTTCAATTGTCCTAGATAAGATCTTAGATTGCCAAAGATCTCCACTCGACAAAACTGGTCTTGGTTACAAAAAGAACAAAGAAAAATCTGAAGATAACACTTGGTCTCTGAAGACTCCAGAAGCAGGTCCATCAACGTCCAAAGCTGCTCCCCATGCACCTGCACATGACAGCAAGGACTTTGGAAGTTCAAAGATGAAACAAGAAGTTAGGTCTATTCCTAAAAGAAACTTCATTAAAGAAACAACTCCAAGACCCAGGTATGAAAATGGCTTCAATGGTTATTGTTATTTTTGTTCTAACTTTGGTCATAAAGCTATGGATTGTAGATTCTATGGAAGAAGGGCTGGAAGCCCCAGTGTCTCAGTTAGATGTTGGACATGTTGCTGCCACCTGTCACACTTTGAGATGCTACACATGTAGTGGGTTTGGTCACAAAGCCCAAGAGTGTGCAAGTCAAAGAAGTCAACCAAGGAAGAGTCCTTTCTACACATCAGCAAGAAGAATCAATGAACCTTGGAAGACCAATGCAGGAATATTTGAAGATCAGAAGACAAAGTCCTACAATCAGGGACACTCTCAGGCATGGAGAAATGAAGTTGATCAAAGAAGTGTTGGAAGTTCCAACAGCTCAGTCAGATGTTGGGCATGCAACAATGTTGGTCACATTGCTGCACATTATCGTACGATGAGGTGTTATAGCTGCAGTGGCCTTGGGCACAAAGCTCAAAATTGTGGGAGTACACGAAAACAATCCTTGAGAAGTTTCCTATACAGCTCATCAAGGAAAGCCAGTACAGATGAGGGATCAAATGCTCAAAGCACGGATGCCAAGAAGCAAGTATGGATGAGGAAGACTGAGCAGTTGTAGATATGAGAGGTTGATCAGAGCAAGGAGGAAGGCTTCCATATGGTAAGCCAAGTGTAAGGTCTCTCAAATACCTTAGCACACCTTGAGTTCATGAGGCTGGAGAATGAACTCAACAGAGAAAGGATGGTTACTCCAGGTATACAAACAGGTCCTAGGATCGTGCATATTGACAGGGGGAGCAGTCAACAATGATTAGAGATTTCAGACACAGGTATGTGGACACCCTTTTCCATTGATGCCAAAGGGGGAGAGATGAAGACAAAGGGAGAAATGCAGGGGAGCATGCTCATAGGGGGAGCATGAGTTGTTGTCATCAATGACAAAGGGGGAGATTGTTGATGAAATTGTCATTGATGCCAACATGGACTTGCAGTGGCCCCACAGGATGTCATTGATGCCACCAAGTCCCATCTGTAGTGCCTAGACCCCTCACAGAGTGGGTTTGCACCTTGCAATGCCTTGTGTTGGAGTAGGGTCCCGCAGCTACAGAAGAAGCTGCTATTTTTTACGGATAGACAGTTTTGGCGGAGATACAAGAGGCAGAGCTATGACACTGTAGCAGGTTTCTAGCTACAGATCAGAGCCGGAAACCATGACGTAGAAGACATAGAAGTCAAGAAAGATGACGGTACCTGAGCGGTCGAGAAGAGAGAGCTCACCCACTGCATTGAAGGCAGCGGCGGAAGACAGGAGGGCTCAGCTACCCTCATAAAGGAAAAGGAGCAACAAGGCCGAGGTATTGAAGACAAAGGACAGCAAGGGAAGCAGCGCTGGTACCCATGGTCAGCGCTGGGAAGCATGGAAGACTACAGGAAGTTGTGGTGAAGGGAAGCGGTGCATAGTACCCATGGTCAGCGCCGGGAAGCATGGAAGACTGCAGAGAGCTGTGGTGTGATGGATAGTGACTACCTCAAAGTACAAGTACACCGACTGTCACTAGTTAGGGTTTGGGTTACTGTTGGGACAGGCCCACAGTGTTGTAATGGCGAGACCTTCGGGCCGCCTATAAAGGGATGTATTTTGTATTGTAAAAGGTTGGCATTTTGGGCATTTTAGGCCATACAGCTAGTCAGATCATCAGTAGTCTGTTAGCTTACTGTTATTTTGTATTGTAACAATCCGCAAGGATTGACAAAGAGGGAAGAGTATATTGTAAGAGAGACAATATAGAGATAGAGAAGAGATCTAAGAGAGAAGATCTCAAGCTGCATATGCGGTGCAGCAGAACTGTGTTTGCCTTCCCCTGAGCTATAATAGAAACACAGTTCTGTGGACATAACTTCCATCCTGGAGGTGAACCACGTTAAAATCGGGTGTTATGCGATTGATTCATGTGTTGTGTTTATTTGTTGCATCTGTTAGTATTATCTAAGCCTTGTTTACAGTTGAATGTATGTATGCATTGTCCAGTTCGCAGTAATATAGAAGGATAAACATTACAGTTGAAGTCTTGGGCATGTTGTATGTGGGTTCATTTATGCTTTGCTTAAACAGTCACTAGTTGCAGTGTTAACAGTCTGGTATGTTGAGTCCTGCAAGTCGACACGAACAACACTAAGTGCGCTAAGCCGCGAGAGTAGGATATCGCAGAGAGGCGATACCGCACCGGCAGAGGAGCTGCGGTGTGCGATACCGTAGGTTGAGGAATTAGCGTTGGAGAGGATGTTACGTGTCACCTGGTGCACGGCGATGTGATAAGGCTGGGGTCATCGCGAGTCATTGGAAGTTGTGCAATGCAGAAAGGGACCGCGCAATAGGAAGAGAGAGATCTCGTGGTCAGAAGAGCTGCGAGACGAGGAGATCGCGCGACGCGAGCAGAAGGGTCACGCGACGCGCAGAGAAAGAGGCCTCGTGGCTAGCAGAGCTGCGAGTCACAAGTAGGCTGCCACAGAACCTGGTCCAATATGCTTGAGTCCTTGTCCAACCCATTAGAATCACTTCGGGTGAGACTTCAGGCCGCTTCGCGGTCTGTCGCCGAAAGGGCCAGTGAGCTAGGGGTGTTGTTGGTTAAACATAGTAAACCCGAGTTTGCCCATGATAGCCAACAAATTGTTCCGTTGTGGGTTTTGAACAAACAGAGCACTGATGTTCTGGTGGCACCCTACTAGAGACGAACTCAACGAGTGGGTTTGGTCTAACCAGAAAGAATTTGCTGAATGAGAGAACAGGAGTCCTAAGTGGAGTACAAAGGCCTGGTTACAAAAACACATCATTAAAGACATCCATGCGATATTTTTTGTGACCTTTGGGAACGAGATTTACGACTGGTTATCAAAGTTAACTGATACAGGCATATTCAAAAAGAAAAGAGACATTGTCTGGACACCAGAGCTGATTCAGACCGTGAAGAACCTGGATAACCCTATCACGAGGGAAGTAGACTTCTGGCTTGCGAGTGTGCTAGAAGGCTTCGTCACAGAGTTTGCAGTTGACCAAAGGAAAAGCTTCAGCGAGGCTGAGCGTTACTTCTTCAAAGGATATCGTGGTAAGTACCTAAGATCTTTAAACTTGTCCATTAAGATGCTATTACATGAAAATGGAACAATGGATCTAGTTTCAGATGAATAAGTAGAAATAGTAATGTCACAAGAGTTTGAAAGTGATTTTGATGACATTGGACGAACACGTAGTGGAAAGAAGTATAAAGTAGATTTCAGATCTCCAATATTTGAAGACAGTTCAGATAGTACTAGACAGCAGAGTCATAGTACCACAGAAGGAACAGAGGGGGGTATCCCTTACCACCCTTACACCCCACAGAAACAGACCGAGACTGAGAACAATCCCATAGGAACTCCATCCAGTAGTTCACAGACAGTACCTACCACCACTACATCACCTCCACCTACACCGCCGAGTGGTAGTAACACAGTAAATCAACATCCACCACGTACAAATAGAATGGGGGATGATATGAAGCTACCTATATTTAAGGGAACAGGGGAAGAAGACCCAGAGCAGCATTGGTTTCTATGTGAAGCCATGTGGACCATTAAAGCAATCAATGACAAAAACCTTAAACTTGTACAGTTGGTCACCACACTAAGAGATCGAGCCTTAACATGGTATATAAAGTACACCATAGTACCCAGGAAACTTGTCCAGGTCAAGACCGCCATGATTAAAGAGTTTAAGAAACCTAAGTCTGAGTCACAGTGTATTACAGAAATCAAAGACATCAAGCAGTTACCTACAGAGTCGGTGTGGGACTTTGATCAGAAATTCAAAGCCCTTATCAACCAAGTCAGTTTCAAGTTCGCACCGGAGCAACATAAGGAATGGTTATTGCAGCACTGCTCCCTCACATTAGACTGTCGTTAATGCAGCAGAAACTCCAGATGCAGGATGACGCGTTGGAGATGGCGATGAAACTAGAGGCTTCACCTCTAGCTGAGAGCAGTACAGGCATGGAAACTTTACACAACCAGTTGGCTAATCTCACATTACAGTTGCATGAGCTTAAGAAAGGGAAAGAGGTTGTGCAAGACATATGGTGCGTAAAATGTAAAGCACAAGGCCATAGTAAAGACAATTGTCCAGTCTTTGTAGAATATATAGCGACAGGGGCTCCAAACCCCTTACCATAGACCTATTGCCACCTTTTCACACACCTGGATCATTAGGCAGAAATCTTCAAGCCACTGGGTGTGTCCTTGGGGGCAAGTCTCGAGTCAAGGCTGTCACCTTGTTCTTGACTCCTCCGTTTAGGCTCAACTCCTAACAAATCCAAGGGGGGTAGACCCTATTAAGTTACTAACGATGATTTCTTAGTGTAATGATGTTGTACTGAATCAGTTATTTAGGAGTTTGAATATTTTAACTATAAGCAATCAAGATGACAAGATACGAAGATACACACGAAAGCACAAAGTTGATACATAATATATATATGAAGCAGAAAAGACCAGTGCCTTAAAAATGGAGTCAAAAAAGATCACTGTGCTTGCATGTGTCTGGAATAAATGTTTTTCGATTGCATCTTGGTACGTTTTAAGTTAAAATGAAGTATGAATTGATTAAATTAGGCTAAAGAGGGACTCCAGATATACCCGAGAGTACTTGGAGTATGTCCA
>LPNX010995165.1:25654-93465 GCA_001517045.1 Pseudotsuga menziesii | reverse complement strand
GTAGCTAAGTTTATCCCTTCTAAACTTAAGACATTTCATCAAACAAAATGGGATTTTGTTTGATGCAATAATGCTTTTAGAAGGCTGTTGAGCAGGTGCACAACACTAGGTTATATTTGTATGGCAATCAATATCCTTTTTGTGTTTTTGTCTTTGAATAGTACCATCATTTACCACAACTATGAAAGGTTGATGCTAATAATAAGTTGTTTTCTCCCAGTGTGATAGGCCTATAAATTCACGATATAGGTTGTTTTCCACGAAATTTATTTCAACGAATAGGATATTTAACTCTTGCCTTTGATGATAAAGTCGCTTCCTTGGGATGACATCCATGTGTATCACTAAACAAGTGACATGTGTTGGGTGGTGGACAAAGTGACATTAGCTGAAATCATCTGAAACTTGGTTAATTTGTGGGAACTCTTCTTCAAACATATTGTTGACAAACTAAAATTTTAATAAAGAAATATCAACAACTCCTTCCTCAACGAGATCGTTTTTGTTGGTGGAGAAAGTGGATATATATCCACAATTTTCATATGAGATTTTCTTCAAATATTTTGTATGATAGATTAAAATTTATCAGAGAAAGAGTGTTTACTCATTCTTTAATGGCTTTTGTTTTGGTTTCGGTGGACTAGTATATGGTAATGAAAAAGTGCAACCGCTCTTTATCAAAGTAGTTCATTGCATATTTTTGTTAATTCAATATATTATATATGATTTTGGGGATTTTTGTTGCAACATATTTCCCATATAGACCTTGGTTAATAATCTCACATAAGGTTCCAGGTGTTGAGTGTAACTTGTTCCATGTGAAAATGGTTCTAGTTCCTAGTCTAGTGTCTTAGATCCTAGCTTGTCCACATTTGACCCACTTAGACTAATGGTTATGCCATAAAAGCTTGGTTTTCCACTTAACCACTCTTTTACATGTTCTATGGAGTCAATGCGCCCTATTATGCTTCATTTATGGGGTAGTTATTTCATTTCCTTACTTTAAGGAGACTGAGTGCCCCCTCTTGAAGATCTAGCCAATTTGCTCATAATGGTACAAACCCAACCACTAAACCACCTATAGCACCCTCATGATGGTTTATTTCACACTTGTTGAATAGACTAACCACTTCATGGTCCATCTAGTTTCATTTCACCTCATTATAGACACTACTTGGAGTTACACTTCCCAGAATGTCATAGATTAGGGGAATTAGTCAAGATCAGGAAACCTTAATGTGAGCTGCTCATATGGTTTGTTGGACCCATGGTATTTGGTATCCAATGGTATTTTACCAAGGTATTGCATGTAATAATTCTTATATATTATATTGGGTTTTTTCTCAATAAAGACAATGGAAGATCAATCCACTTGAGTGTTTTACTCTTGTGTTCTACATAATATTTGCTTCATATTTATTTTATTATCCTATATTTCTCTTTGGTAAAATCATAAAGTGAAGCATGCTCTATTGAATCTAGAGCTAGGATTGTATATGCATATGACTCAAAACTTTTGTTTTGATGTTGTGCAATACAAATTTTACATGGTATCAGAGCCTATAGGGTTCTAGTCTTGCTTACAAAATAGATTTCCAATTTTTGTTTGCAGATTCCTACAATAGCTTCATGGATTTAATTTCTCATGATTTTTTTCAAAATGAAGAAGAATAAGTAGGTAGAGATTCAACAAATGATCCAACTCAAGTTTCTTCCTTTGTGGCATCCTCTCTTTTCCAAGAATTTATTTTTCATGAAGATAACATACGAGTTGTTGCTATCAATATCGTTGAAGTGTTATCTCTCCATTCCATGTCTTCTATTATGAATGATGAAGATGGGTTTCTGGTTTGTGATCATAGTGAGCCTTCTCTAGAAGATGGGTTTTCTTCACATGAGAGTATTGGTTCGAAATATGGTCAAGGAGAAGTTTGGAAGTCAAGTGAATATCTCTCATTGCTTCACACTCTTTTGCTTCCTATGTATTCCTACACCATGACTAGTAGAATTGCTTCAAGTTTTTTTGAACATGGATAAGCCTTATACATCATAATGGCACATTTGGGACTCTTGTTCCACCTTCTTTGAGCTGATTACAACCTTCATTCAAAATTGATGCTTCAAGATCCTTATGATTTGTTTGGGGTTACTTATTATCAAGAACTTCAAGTATCTTTTAGAAATGCCACCCTTGTTGGTTCGAAGTTCAATTTTAAAGAGAAGCATTCCCTCTCCTATCAGTGCATTTCAATTGTTCTACATGGTCCCAAGATTAATCATTCAGTTGTATATATTCTTGATTTGGTTGAGCATATTTCTCTTCTTTCCCAAGAAGAAGATTCCTCCATAAATAGTCATTTAGTTTGGAGTGTACACAGATTTTGGTTTCTCTTTCATGTCCATTTTTTAGGGAGTATTTTACCCATGTGGTTTTTCCTCTTTCCTTAGTTCATATGGGTCAATAATGTAAATGGTGACCATATGCCTTGTTGCTTGGATCCTCAATAATTTCTCACACCCATTTTGTCTTAAGGATAGAGTTGAAACATATTTCCCATATAGATGTTGGTTAATAATCTTGCATAAGGTTCCAAGTGTTTAGTGTAAGTTGTTCCATGTGAAAATGGTTATAGTTCCTAGTCTACTGTCTTGGATCCCAGTTTATCCAAATACTTAGACTAGTGGTTATGTAATAAAATCTTGTTTTTCCACTTACCCACTCTTTTCCTTGTTCTATGGAGTCAATGTTCCCCTCTATGATTCATTTATGTGGTAGTTATTGCATTTCACTATTTTAAGGAGACTGGGTGTTCCCTCTTGAGGATTTAGTCAATTTTCTCATTAATGGTCCAAACCCAAGCCACTAAACCACCTCTAGTGCCCCCATGATGTTTCCTTTGACATTTGTTGATGAGCCTAACCACTTCATGGTCCATCTAGTTTCATTTCACCTCATTATGGCCACTACTTGGAGTTACACTTGACACAATGTCATAGATTGGGGGATTTATTCAAGATAATCCATCATTAATGTGAGATACTCATATGGTTTATTGGCCCCATGGTATTTGGTATCCCCTGGTATTTTCCCAAGGTATTGCATGTAATAATTCCTATATATTATATTGGGTTTTTGCTCAATAAAGACAATGGAAGATCAATCCACTTGAGTGTTTTATTCTTGTGTTCTACTTAATATTTGCTTCATATTTCTTCTATTTTCCTATTTCTATTTTGAAAAATCTAAGTGAAGCATTCTCTATTGAATCTATAACTAGGATTGGATATGCACACGACTCATAAATTTTGTTCTGATGTTGCGTAATCCAAATTTTACATTTTTGGGTCCTTCAAAAAGACCTATATTGGGATTGGTGGGAAACATTTTACTTGTATAATAATATATTAGTCAGTCATGCAATCTAGCCAATTTTTCCAATAAAATTCCTTATATATATGATGCTTTGATAGTATAATATTCTCAGTGTAAAGGAGTTGTTGATCCTTCCTCAATGGGTTCTATTTTGGGAGTAGAGAAAGTAGATGGTGAGTAGAAAGAGAAAACACTCTTTCCCCAATTAGGTATATTTTGGGGTTTTAGGAATTTGGTAGGTCATTTATGATGTCATAGAAAGAGCAGTCGTCGTTTCTTAATATTGTTGAATAGAAAGAGTGTTTATCCTTTCAAAATTCGCATGGATAATAAATTTGAAATGAGTATATATTTTTTCTACTACATTATGATGCTATATAGTGTACACACAAAACCATTTTTCTATGATATTTATACTGTCCATCTTAAAAAATATACTTCGAAAGGATTGGACGGTCCTTCTTTTCTTATAGATTTGATTTATATTAACTTCAGTCAGACAATAATAACTTTTAAAATTTTCTCGTTGAGAATGTCATGTGGACTATTTTGACAACACTTCTCTATAATGCTGTTACCATCTAGTTTATACCTTGAAAACATTATCCAAATATATTTATGTCATTGTTCATTGGTCATGTTCGATAAGAAGTAGAGTTGCAGAAAAAGTGTAGTGTATATAAAATTGTGCAACATTATTGATTATTTGTCATGATTAAGTATGGTAAATCTAGTGATGAAATCCTTAAGGAATTTTTGGTTGTGTATATGTAGTTATTAAATCCTTCTAGTTGTGTACCAAGAAATGTACATTTTTGAACCCGCCCAAATGCTTCCATAGAGTTATAAAATCTCTCAAAAGTGCAAGATTAAATTTTCCCTTGTCAAAAAATTAAAATTCTATTTTTACCGTGCCAACTGAGAACAACTTAAATAATAAAAGCATATCAAAGGAAGGATAAATTTTTGAATTACATGTCATTATGGAATCCAATTTACAAAGTATGTTTCTAATAAAAGCATCCTTCTTGGAGAGTGTTTCCTACACTTCTTCAACTGGTGGTCCTTCAATGGATGGAGCCAAATCTGGTACTGAACAACATCAGATTAGCACTTATGGTACTTAAAAACACAAGTATTTAGCTTCTCTTTCACTTTCTTTGGAAACAAAACACTAGATTCTGATAAGAGAAAAATATCCTTCCAAGAAAGAGGCTAGCCCAAGTGGTTTGACAATTAATATTCTGTCTATAGTATCTTTATGAAGGACTCCAATCTATTAGGAAACCACTGTCTCTATATTCAAAAGGAGATCGAACTCTCGGAGACGGTGAATAGAGCATCAAGGAACCTAAGAAATGAGGATGAAGCATGAGTATCAAACCCATATAGAGTCATGACTTAGTCTTGGCTTACTAGGCATCACTTTCTCAATCTCCAATAGGATGTAATACTAGTGGAGAATGGCTTGACAAAGTGAGATGTGGCAGGAATCCGAAAGGAAATCCATGGTCTCATAACATCGATATTTCTCAAAATTTTCAGCTATTGTGGGTCTTGGTATTCCTACCAACGATGGAGCATCAACATTTTCAACTAATGCAAATGGGGTTGGGAGCGATGAATGAGGTGCTTTGCAAGGAATTAGCCAGCATCCTATATAACAACAAAGGAAAACATACAGGGATGGGTGGAACTATTTACATGGCTTCAATGAGATGATGTGTGGGCAAAATTACTATGGGTAACAAGGGATGTTATATATCCTTTTTATAGGCGGAGAAATTGTGATGGTGTGGCCTTATGCATGGTAAGGACCAGATATGAAATGATACATCAGGGTGTGGGTATGGGATAGGGATCTTCATGATGTCCCTCTCACAAGTTGGAGATCATAGCTTAGGGAATAAAATGTGTGAGAAGTGGATAAAGATGAGGGATCCATCATGTGGATGGGACAACTAGGTTGTGGTATACATGGGATGGTTGATATTATCCACAATATGTCATATGGATTGAGAGGGAATGTATGTGGCTTCACACAACTGATATAATTGATGGATTCTTTGAATACATGTGTTTCTATATTGATGTTTCATATATTTTTATTTGTTGTTGTTAAGAACCCGTGTCAACCCTCCTCTTTATTTTGTTAGTATATTGTGTCGGACGCATATGATTTGTAATTCGTCCTGTTAGTATGTTGTATTATCCCATATTCATGGGGGGTAATAGTTGTTAAGTCATCTAGTTAATATGTTGCATTATCCCACATTCATGGGGAGGAATAATTGTTTAGATTAGAATTAGTGTATAAGTAAGTGTTGAGGCCAATGAAGTCATCTAAGAGTTATTTCGTATTGAGCTTGCTCAAAGGAGGTTTCCCCATTTAAAGTGGCCTTTGATCAATCAAATATCTTATGTTCTTCCTTATTTTTGTTATATCATGCATTCTCATTGTTTTTTGCAGGAGGTTCTTCACATCTGGTATCAGATCACTTTCCTTGACACAAGTGGGTTTTTTTTTTTGGAAAAGACAATGGGAAAAACTGGGTGACGAATTTCAAATCCATTTCTGAAACTTCCTATGAATATTCAAGAGAAAAAAGTTTCAGATCTGAATTTCTCTTTTAAAAATACACAATTTAAAAAAAAAACATCTTATTTGGAGTTCTAAAAGTGGAGATATCACTGATTTAAAATCAATCAATTTTCAAAATTTCAGTGACACCAATAGAAATTGTAGAGCGAAAATTGTTTAACTGGGTGTCCAGATTTATGTTTTGATTACATAAATAGATCTAGAGTGGTTGTTTTAGTTCCAAAAATAGGTATAATAGTGAATCTGAGCAATATTGATTGGGTTATGCTCATTTTAAAATTTTCATCTCAAAACCCTAGCTCTATTTACGAGCTTTTTTAGGGCATTGGGTGGGATTTCTTCCATTTTTTCCCTGCAGCTGTGATTATTTCAATAGTTCTTCTTCTTTTCATTGGTATTATTCATTCGTATTAGGGACTAAACCCTATCTTCTTAACTGTGGAAGAACTTGGGCATAACCCTAAAACTCATTATGAGGAGTACCACAGGACCCCTGAAGTAGTTAGACATTAACAGGACCTACCAAGCGAAAAGGGAAATGACCCCTACCTGATTGACTAGTTTCCACCCATGAGTTAAGCCAAGAGCTGTCATTTGTGGAAAAGCGATTATCAGTTTTACCTAAGCCGTGGAGTGAAGGGTATAGCTCCAATACGCAAGTCATTAAACAACATTGGTGGCCGAGTGAATTCCACAAAAATTTAGAAAGATGAACATACCTAGGGTCTATATCTATTTCTAGTTGATAAAGCACATTTTTCTAGAGCCGCCATAGATCATATCCACTAAGCAAAAAGAAAGTATAAATTTCTGATTTTTGGCCATATCTTCTTTGTTTTAGCTCCATTTCCCTTAAAAATTCAATGTAACCCCCATAATTCCATTCTTCATATTTCATTCCTTGAGGAAACTGTCCCAAATTTGACTTCCTGAAGCCCTAAATTCCATATTTGTGTATTTTTACGTTTTTCCATAACTTCTTTGATTCTCACCCAATCCCCTTCAAATTTTGCCATAGTGTTCATTTCTGAATTCTACTTCATTTTCCCTCTCTAACAAATTTTCCCATTCTTTCACCTCGCTTCAGAAATTCACATTTTCTATTTCCTTCTCCCTCGAAAAGTGTCCAAGACCTAGTCAAACCCCAATTACCCACCCAAATTTTTCCCAACTCAAAATTTTCCTTTTCTAAAACCCTTACTATTTTTGTTTTTCTACTCATTTCCACACAAAAAATCATGCCTATGGTTGTCACCCGCGCATGAGAAAATAAAAAAAAATGGAAGAATAACTTGTCTCCCTCAAGACCAAACTCGAAGATCTAGATCAAATATTTCTCGGCCTCCATATACAGTATTCAACAATGAGCAACTGATGACAGCATTAGTCTTGTACAGACACTGATTTCTCTTCTTCCAGCAACTTTCATGGGCCGAAGATTGATTTCCTTCGCTTCAATGGTTATGATACAACTGGATGGATATACAAGGCATAACAATAATTTAATATGCATAACACTTTTGATGCCACCAAAGTCCCACTTGCATCCTTTAATTTGGAATGCGAATCCCTTCAATGGTTGTGTTGATACATCAAGGATCATGAAGAGCCACAATGGACAGTTTTTTGACATCTCCTTTTGCAACAATTTGGCCCTAGTGGTTTTGATGACTTCACAAGAGCACTCACCAAACTTTACTAGACTGACACTGTGAGAGTATCAAACATAATTTGATAAATTAGTCAATCACACAGAAGGATTGTCTAATGCAATCTACAGGAGTTGTTTTATCAGTGGTATGAAGGATACAATCCGATCGAAATTTAAAATTTTTTGTCCCAACACAATGATGGAAATCCTAAGGTTAGCTAAGTTGGAGAAAGACAAGATGAGGGCTCAACAATGCTCCAAATCCACTTTTCTTGCATTCATAAATATGGTTTCCCAAAGACCTCCAATCCCTCCAACTCCTATAACCACTCCTATCAAGAATTTATCTAAATTTGAGATGCGGGCATGTGGGGAAAAAGGGATTTGTTATAATTATGATCAGAAATTCACTCGAGGACATCAATGTGCTAAGAAAAATCTCTATCTCTTGGATATGGATTCTCCGCCTGCACTTGAAATTTGTGCAGTTGCTCAGGATCTAGTAGGTGATCAGGTCGACATTCAGTAGCCACCTGTTGACTCTCTTTCTCATGAATACCACCCAAAGATATCTCTCCATGCATTAGCCGAATTCACCACCCCAAAAACCATGCAGGTCAAGGGTTTTGTTCAAGAATATACCTCTTACCATACTCATTGATTTTGGTAGCACCCATAACTTCATTGACTCTCAGATCCCCAAACAAGCTGATTGTTTTTTATATCCTTGCTCTATCTTTAAAGTCATGATTTCCAATGGGGTCACCTTACCTTGTAAGGGAAAGTGTCATAATGTGCATATCTCTATTGGAGATTATAACTTGCGCTCTAACATGTTTTCCATGACCTTAGGAGGATGTAATGTGATTTTGGGCACTCAATGGTTACATACACTTGGACCCATCTTATGGGATTTTACTAAAATGTGGATGCATTTTTCAATCAATGGTAAAAAACACACATTGAAGGGATTACAACTAGGGTCTCTCAGCATCATCAATTCACACCACATGGAAAATCTCCTTAAGAAGAATTCACATGGTGCCATTTCTCAGCTCCATTCCATTCAAAGGTAGCCATAAGTGGTCTCCACTACTCACTTGGCTCTACAACAAATTTTGGATCGATATGCACATGTCTCTGCTAAACCAATGGAATTTCCACCTTCAATACTAGGAGACCATCGTATTCCTCTCCTTCCTGGACGCATCCCTCCCAACATCAAGCCCATACTTACACGTGTTTGGATAGATATCCTGGTGGAATTAATTAAAGGGATCCCTACATCTAGAGGGAAGATAATGATCTTGGTTGTGGTTGATCACCTCTCCACATATAGTCATTTTTGTGCCCTCAACCATCCATATGTTGCCTCCTCAGTCGCACATATTTCATGGACCAATCTTCCACGATACAAATTTCACAAGTCATTGGCATCGCCTGATTTGGAAGTTGCAGCTGGACAGGAGACTAGTCCAAGCGTGGCTTGCCAATACTCTCCCAGTTTCTTCATTTCAAACTATTGATGTCTGAGCACAGGTCTAAGATGATGTAATCCATGTCATAGTCTCCAATATGTGCTGTCATTCTTAACTCACGCCTAATTTTGAAAAAAAATTTGACATGGTTAACCTTCTGGATAGGTCATGACTCTTCTAGGGTTTCTTCTATCAGTTCCTCTAGATCTACAACAACATCTTTATCTTGGATTAGCACTAAGAAACTTGACAAAAACAACTTGATCTTACTAACCTTTTTTGGGATTTGCTTCTAGAGTAGCTATTGAAAGCGTTCAGGAATCTCCCTTACTTCTCCTAACGACGATGGTTGTTTTGGATCTACGAAATCTGGTTGCACATCCAAGAATACTTGCTTCTATTTTTGGATGTTGAATGGGACTTTCTTCAGCACCGCGGGTTGCACCTGTGGCTACAGTTGTTCTTGTGGGGTTTCCAGATCAGCTCCAGTCGCAACACCTCATTGTGTTATGACAACAATGTTTGGATTTCTTGGCTCATAAAAAATCATGCAAACATTAAGGTTAGGATTCAAATTTGGGTTTGGAATCTGCATAGTGTTAAGACCTATGATGGTCCTATCCTGCCACTTAGCAATAAATTGAGGACATTGCTCCACATTATGATCCCGTGCCTTACAATATGAACATGTCTTTGCATGTTGTTAGAAATCTCTGGCATAGTGACCCAACTGTCCACACTTATAGCATGTAACTTGACCTCTTCCACTGCCAAGTCCTCCTCCTCCTCTAGTTCTGAATTTTCCACCACCCCTTCCCTGTGGGTTTTGTTGCTAAGGTGGGTACTGGTTTTGCTGGTATGGTGTATAATATTGGTTCTATGGTGCATACTGATTATGAGGTACATACTGTGGCTGATATGGGTTCTGATATGGATTAGGTAGGAAATGCACAGGCTGATAGGATGCTTGTGTTGGTTCAGCCAGAGCCTGCACCTCATTCTTCATCAAGTAGGTGTCTATTGTATTTTCCTTTAGGAGATGGTATGCCCTACAATCCTTCTCTTCATGCCTTACTAACTTACAAAATTTACAGAAGAGGCTTACTCGGGTACTTACAACATTTTGCAATTATAAACACTCCTCATCGTGATGTCCTCTAGACTAGCATATGTGACGATATAGTTCATGTAGGTCACACAATTATCCTTTGATTTGTCCATTTGTTCTGCATTTCATACACCATAAGTCTTCTGGGGCTTCTTTTCCTTTCTTGATATCCTCGAGCTTTATCGTTAGATTAGCCAACTACTACTAAATCTTCACCATTCCTATGGCACGATCGTTGATTGGTGAATCTTTGACCTTCATTGCTAACACTAGTGCATCTGTTTGTGACTTGATATTTTGTTGCATTAATGGGCCTCAGATGTGTGGTAATAGGGTATCAATAAACCACTCTTTATGCTGCACATCCAACATCTAGAAAATTACTTTTTCATCAAGTTTTTAACCTACTGGTCAAAGTCCCATACTGACTCTGCCAATGATTGTTTTATCTCCTTGATTTTGGTGATACATTGCGACTCAGATTTAGGTTTTCTAAACTCAGAAATCATTGTGAGCCGTATCTCTTCTATGTTTTTTTATGGTGCTCCTGATGCTACTACGCAAAAATTCATAAACCAATCCAGCGTATGACCCCTGATATTCTTGATCATCTGTACTTTCCTCTATTCCACATTGTAAACTAGGAGAACCATCCAAACAGCCTCACAGAGCAAACCAATGCTACTCTGGATCCTCTACTCCATTCCCATTGAATGTGGGTAGTCTAATATCTTCCCCATCCATTGAGTTGCTGTTGGGGTTATTTACTGTCAAATTTAATGGAAGTTTACCCTCTTGCACACTAGTCATAGTACTAGCACTATCAGTATTAACAATTCTTTCAGGAGATGAGGCTCTAGACCTTACCTCTGGCAATACTCCTAGTGTGATGTAGTCGCTCCCTGATATTGATGTCTCCAGAGGATCTTCGGACTCCTCTGTCCCTTTTGAAATCAGTCTATATTTCTCCTCTTCATCGCAAGACCCTTCATCCAGCTGTGACTGATGTTTGTGCTCTCTTTCTTCAAATAAACTAGACATTTATCAGCCCTCCTCTATTTTTCTTCTTTTTCCCAATCTGAATATCCTTCTACTCCTTAGGACTCCATCTTCTAGTTCATGTTCTGTACTTCCTGGGAACAACTCAACTCACCATTTCCCATTTTCTTGGTAGGTCATCTGAGACATATCCCCTCCTATGGATATGCAGCTCAACTATTGAACTGTAATATGCCCTTCTCATAAACGAGCATCTTGATCTAGGTATTGATAGAAACAAAATACCTTCTTCACGGTGCATGGAAAAAAATTCTCTTTTCCTCACTATATGAGGTTATAGTGTCTACTGCAAACACATTAATATATCCTTGCAGAGTACTATCGACCCAAAAATCAACAGCTCTACAGATGGTGTTACTTACACTTGTTATCTTGCATACCAACTGATCGCTCCACTCAACTGCTTCTCTTCTCTGGAAATTTGTCTTCCTAGTCACCAACCTTGAAAACCACTCATGTAGCACAATTAGAAACTTTGGAAAGAATATCTCGTGGATATCAAAATATATGTACTCTTCCACCTAGTTTTCTGCTCTCAACCGTGATCCTGCACTCTCTTCTTATGCAAATGCTAGTGTCTTAGACTCTACAAAGTCCTCTATTTCCTTCTTTGTCGGGTTCCACAAAATTCCCTCGACTTAAATGATTAACAGTCTAGGAAATGAAACCATTTGTTGGCCTCTCTCTCCTTCTTGTCTCTACCCGTGGTTCAACAACAACACAATACCAACAAGACACCAAAGGACATCAGTCGGACAGAGCAAGCTCAGTCGGAAATGCCAGCGAGGCAAGCACAGTCTCACCTAACATATCTTAATGTGTAACTACCAGAACCATGTTTCTGAAGTTGGCAACGAATTATAGTCCCTTGGCGCGTGGCCAAGGCGCTTGACAAAGATAGGAGGATGGAGTCTATTTCTATGCGACAGAGGTGTAACTATGTGCTATAATCTATGTGCGACACAACCTTGTCCTTACCCACCTAACAACTAGCGCAACTATGCGTCACAACTGATTTCTTATACGTGACTGACAGTGTGCGACTTATATTGTGACTTAGCAGCTTAATCAAGAAACCATACATAACATGTCGATGATGCATTTACATTCATTGATTCCTTAACTAATCAGTAATATTGTGGCATACATTCAACAATAACTGTAACAATATAAAGTACACAAAAATTCACATTACACCCGGTATCCACAACATCCATTGATTCGACACAGGAAATAACCTAGAAACCCATCTGGGAAAAACCACCTAGGTGCTCTTCATCTGGAATGAGAATTGTTTGTAGCACCTTGCAGTATGCAAATTGCAGACTTTTCTTAAGATATGTCTATCTGACCAAATCTTCTTGCTCCCATGCTCTCTATTTTATTCTTCTATCTACTCCTACTGATCCACACAGCCTATATCGACTCTTCTACTTAACTATCTGCACACTCAGTTTTTGATTCCTTCTACTACTGGTGTTCTACGCACTCAGCTACAAGATCCACAGCTGAAAAACCTTCTACTTCTACTAGACTCCTCTTCTGAGCCAACACAAACTACTAACTGAATCTAATGAAATATAACATCTGTTAACAACATCCAACAACATCTAACTTGATCTAACTCAACCAACCCGTATACAGAGCGGGTTCCTTCTAATTATAGTATTTACAAGACCACGCAGCGTCGACTGAGTCCTACTCAGTTTTTACAGACGCAAGTAGCTACAAAATATATGCAATTACATTAATGCCAATCCCAACTAGCTGCAAAAGTTTTGTATGGCATTAACCACAGCTATAACTAGGCGCGAAAACGTATTTTAGCCTTCTGTACTGGTCATAACTAGCCACAAAAATATCCTTTGTCTTTCTTTGGTTCATCCTTCTGTAGCCTTCCGCCGGTTTGTACATGTTCTACTTTAACTCTTCTACCTACTTATTCCATCTACCCATATCTCCCTTTCCTCGTCACAGCTATCCTCACCCACTTTTTGTCCGTCGCACGCCCACTTTTCCTCTTGCGCTTGCATGTGAGGTTCTTCCTATGCACTTTCCCTGGCCCAACAACATTGTTTATTTCCCTTTTGGGAGGATTGTACAAAAACATTTTTATTTTTGGGTGAGGAGGCGGCCTTTTCTACCTCTGCTATAGACTGCTTAACAGAAAACTCATGGAGTTTCTTGGCCAGTGACTCTACAGTGGGAGAATAAACTGAATCAACCACTCCATCGGCATGGGGTCCAAGATTGGGTTTCTCAACATTATGGGTAGATCGCGGTGCCTTGGGTGATTTCATATAATATCCCAGACTGAGCATATATCAAATCCATCTGTTGGTCCCTGAGGATGGCCTCCTCTTCAGTGGTCACCTCTGAAGTGGATACATCCTTAGATATATACGGCAATAAATATTTTAGGAACCACTCTAACAAGAACTCAAGGGGTATGGTGGCTTTAATAATCCTCTTTCATCTTTGCCACTCTCAGATATGATCCGATATATGCATGGATTTGTCTTGTCGAAAGGTAGACAAGAGATTTGTGTCGGCATCATTCCAAACAAGAAGTTGGAAGTGATTAAGAAACACATTTACTAAGTCCCAAAAACTATCAAATGCAATAGAGGGAAATTCAATATACCTTTTTACTGCAACACCAGTCAAAATTATTTGGAACAACCTCAATCGAACGGTGTCATCATTCACTGATGAGTTGGAAGAGCACCATAAGTGAAAAGTGGTGATATGAGAACTTGTATCTTCACTTGTTTTTCCCTCAAACTTGGGAATGTATGAGGGTAACTTACTTGGAACATGTGGCCACGTGGAACTATGTTTCATCAGGTCATTCAAAAACTTAGACAAATATGACAAGTTTAAAGTTTCTAGGAATGGAACTTTAGGCTTAACTGGAGCCTAAAAATCATGAGCTTGGGAGGTAGAAGGGCTTACCCCCTAGTTTCCAAATGTAAATTTGGGGTTACCCCCAGCCATCGATTGTGAATTAGTTGGACTACTTTGAAACGGATTCCACCCATAAGCCAGTGGATTATTTGTGCGCGGTGTAGTATAAGTGGTTTGAGCCCCTCCAGATGAAACTAGAGTCCAAAATACAATAGCGGGTATCCCTCTGCTAAAATGAGAAAGGGAGAGCTCGTAAACAAGGTTGAAACTGGGGTCTGGAAACCTTGGCCAAAAGCATTTTTTATTTCCAAACTGCATCCCCACATATGCAGGTGTAGGACCTACATAAGGAGTAGATGGGGGAATTTCCCCCCCGTTCCATGGGAATACTTGGACAAATGAGGAGGATCCAACAAGGCTACTTTGAGCAGTATGCCTGAAAGAGGGTTTAGCAAAAGGTGCATTGGGAATCCCAATGACAACCCCACTAGAAGGACCCACTACATTAGAGGAATTCGGTGGTTGTACCACCTGACTACTTGGTGATAAAGGTGCAATAGGCTCATTTGGTCTTGGAATACCAACTAGGGGAGTTGGCACTTATCCAACCAAAACAACTGAACTGGGGGTAGAAACACCCTCTCACAGGAACACCAATTACATGTGAAGTGAAAGGAAGAACTTGGATGGTCATAGGATCATTTAATTCAGTAAGAGGTTGGTTAAAGTTCCTTGCAAAATTGTCATCCTACAAGTCTTGAATCTCAACTGCAGTTGTATCAACCTGATTAGTCCTAAGTTTCGGTTCACCTGGAACTTCGCTAACTCCTACTGATTCGAATGAACCGTCAACACTTAGTCTCCACTGTATCAGATGGAGGAAGGTTTTGCAACCTTCTTGACCTACCGAGAGATTGTTCCTCCATGGATAAAACTTTTATTCACACACACCTAAAGTCAAACTAAGTACAGACAAACCACACAACACTCACTAAAAATTTCCTAAAGCCAAACAGACAAACAGGTATAAGATATGCTTTCTAGAAGAAAGTTGATAGATGGTTACTTTGCGTCCCTATAGATGTTATTAGGAATAGGCAGAGGAATCACCTAAACTCCCTCCCACACCTTCTACCAGGGTTACCTTCCAAGCCCATCCAAGGTAGACCAGAAATAACCTTTTGGTATACATGTGTATGATCCCTAAATGTCAAATAGGCTAAACGCTATCATAACTACACTGAGATTCTAGGGGGGCAGTTCCAAGCTTGATTCATATGCATGGGCATGGTAGCAAAGCTTGAAACCCTGTCAACAGTGGAACCGCACTAGGCCCAAGAGGTGGTATTGACAGAAGTCCCCAGATGCGTAAAATTCTTGATCTACATTCGAACAAGGAATCAAAGGGTTATCTCCTCAGTCTTGGTCCTCACGCAAACTCATGCTTAAATCCTGTGTGAGAGGAGCTTCCCAAATACACTCAATATAGAGGAGGATTTACCTAGTGATTGGCTAACTATGTCTGATGTCAAATACTTATGGACAGTTAAAACTCCCTAGTCGACAAGTCTAGCATAAGCTAGTTGGTGTAACAACCTAAAAAATAAAACTTACTAATAATTTTTAATTATGTCATTCTTTTTAATTGGTTGTTATTAGTCAGAGGTAATGGCATGAAACTTATATGGTGTTATGGACTCAACAAAAGAAAGAAAAAACCGATATAAAAATAAAATTTTCAAAGAAAATTGCAACTACTATGCCAATTTTTCTTTTGTTTGTAAAGTGAAAGTTAATGAATTTTAAAACTAAGTATGAGAAACTAGAAGACTTCTTTTTTAAGAATTTTTGAATTTTTCTTTGAAAAATAGAAAAAATAAATATTGAATGCAACCTAATGCAAAAGTATAAAATATTTTTGTCTTATCTTTTCAAACAAATCAAAAATTAATTTGCAAATGAATGCAAACTTGAGAAAATTTTACTAATCTAAGCATACAACAGTGAAATGAGGCAAAAATATCCCAAAGTAACACAGTTAAACCAAAAGGAAGAAACTGGAACAAACCCTGACTTGAAGGAACTATCAAACTTTAAAAGCTTACTAGATCCACAAAAGGAAGACTAACAAACTCAAACTACAAGCAACAATACAGAGCATAAAGTATTCAAAGGACTTGATCACTGACCTAGAGCACAAGAACTCAAACCTACAAACCAAGCAGGAGGACCACCTACACTCACCAATGAAAGAAAACCAAACACAAAAGCTCAGGGACTTGAAGAAATAAAGTGAACTATATGACGTACAAACCTTAGACTCACAGAGTTGTGTCATAAACAGAACCCTTACAAGCAATCAAAAGGCCAAAATACAGGTACAAGCAAACCCTAATGAACCCAAATAATGCTACAGGAAGCACACGAATCTCTATGCAGACAACCTGCATATGACACATGATTGTCCAAAAGGAAACCTGCATGTACACAATGAAACATGCAACTCTCTATATAGACAACACGCATGTGCTACTAAAAATGTTCCAAGGAAAAAATACTAGAAAAAAGGTCTTGAACATACCAAACTATAAATCAAAGAAAAGAGACAAACAAATAACACCCAAACTCAAAAAGAAGCAAAGGTTGGTAAGGGAACCTAAATAACGGACCCACAATAGGATGGACTCCCCAACAAAGTTGCCAGTTCTATTGTTTAGGACAATCCACCCTTGTAACCTAGGGTCTCTAGAGTTACCAAATTACAAAGACACTTGCAGACAATCAACTTATATAGAAAATGAAATAGGAATAGGAAGGAAACTTGGAAAACCTGGTTTATGACAGTTGATCCAAGCTTGGTCTTCTCCTTTTTCAGTCTCTTCCAAAGCTTCCAAGGATTCTCCAATTCACCTACAAAGAACAAATTCTTCCAGCAATGTCTTGTATATATATATATCAATGGTTAATGAGATGCATATTCATAATAAAATAATTGAAATTTTTCATAATTCATCATATACAAGAATGCAACAATACAAATATTGGAAGAAGAACTTTCTTTATTAATAAACAGACAATGGTGAGATTACAACCCAACTTCTGAAACAAGGACTCCTCTGCAAACCGAGGACACTGAGTTTTGCTGCTCTAAGATGTCTAAACGCATACCACCAGAATAACTCTACTCTTCTAAGAATGATTGATTAGCCCCATCCCATGCCCTCTATTTATAAATGGGTAAATAGATAGGTTTCGAAGGTTAGGATGGTTGAGACAGTTGAGATAGTTATGATTAGGAACTCAACTGATCTCGACTAATCATGATTTATATTTTTTAACATTAAATTAAGCTACACGCGAGTATTAATATATGAAAGGCACGTGTGACACACTCCTTGCTTAAGGGAAACTTGAGCGTGTTCAATGTGCAAGTGGGATTTAATGCAAACACTCGCATATGACACGTAGGTTGCAATACAAATACTCGCGTGTGCAATCCTAATCTCCAAATAAAAATATATTTAGCTGGTCAGGATATTGTGGATAATTAGTCATGCACATCTATAGTGTTTTGGCTACTTCAATCCTATTTGTCCTTTTGTATCTTGACATATTGGATGTCAGTACTCAGATGAAGAAGTGCCATTTTGGCTGATAACACCCCACCCCCATCTCAGTTGTCTGACTTGACTAACAATTGGTATCAAAGCCATGTTCTTCAGAATTCAGTTTAATCACTGGAAGTGTGGTCTTTTATGATGGATAAGAAGTCTGAATCTACAAAACATAGATTACCTCTATTTGATGGAAATAACTATGCTTTTTGGAGTATCGGGATGAAATTATTTTTGCAGACTCAAGGAGTAGATGTTTGGCAAGCTGTGCTGAATGAATATAGTGCTCCAGCAAACATTCCAATAGATGATACAAGTAAGAAACTTTATGAAAGTAATTCCAAAGCTATGTATGCAATACTTGGAGGTTTAGAAAGGTTAGAATTTGTTAAGGTTATGCATTGAGTCAACAAACGAATTATGGGACAAGCTGAGAAGTGTTTATGAAGGAGATACTAAGGTGAATAATGCTAAGTTATAGTCATATATGAGTCAATTTGAAAGTTTAAAAATGGAAGAGTCTGAAGATATAACAACTTATTTTCTTCGTATTGATGAAGTTGTAAATACCATGAGAGGTCTAGGAGAAAAAGTTAAATATATTAATATTGTGCAAAAGGTACTTAGATATCTACCTGTAAGATTTAATTCAAAAATATATGCTTTGGAAGAAAGAGCTAATATTTCTACTTTAGAAATGGATGAACTACATGGAATACTAACAACATATGAGATGAGGAACTCTGGTGAGGATTATTTCAGGAAAGAAGAAGCTTTCAAGGAAGCTAAGAAGGGAAAGAAGAAAGTTGAAGCAGAAACTAGCAATCATGAGGATTCAGAAGAAGATAAGGAAGAAGCTAATTTTGTCAAAAATCTGAAAAAGGGTACTCGAAAATACAATGGTAAGTTTCCTCTTAAATGTTTTGGTTGTGGTAGAATAGGGAATTTTTCCTCCAAGTGTCCCTACAATGAGCAATCTGATGGTGAAGAAGAAAGCAATAGAAAGAGTAAAGAATACAAGAAAAAGCATAAGAAGTCTTTTCAAAGAAACGCATATATAAAGAAAAGTCTATTTATTAAAGATGACAATGACTCTTCAGAAACAAATGAAAGTGATGTTAGTTTAGATATAAGACTCTTTATGGCTGTAGAAAATGAGAATGATGACTTTATTGAAGAAGAAGAAGGTGAAATTGATTTGGAAGCTGAGCTTGTAAGTGCATTGACTGAACTTAGAAAAGTAAGAAGAGAATGTAAACATTTCAAAGAAGAAAATGAAAATATTGAAAATGAACTACAAAAATCTAACAAGTTGATAGAAGGCACTGAAATTATGATAATTGATTTAAAGCTCAAAATAGAAGAGGCTAGATTAACTTAAGAAGCACTAAAAAAATTGCTTGTAGAAAAGGATAAGGAAACTGAATATCTAAAATTTGAAGTTGTTCCAGCCAGGACGAATGCACAAGAAAATAACATGAATGGTAGTTCAAAGATTTTAGAACAGATTATTAGTAATCAAAGACCAACAAATGACAAAATTTGAATTGGTTATAAATATGAGGTTACTAATGCAAGTACTAGCACGAGTACTGAAAAAGAAGGTACAAATGTGAAAAACACTGGTAATCAAATGGAATCAGTAAAGCAAAAAGAAAATCAAACTTCAATGGCACATAGAAGAAGTTATGATAGGTACCAGAACAAATTTCAAATGCTATTGTTTCTTCTGTTATAAGTATGGACATAAAGCTTCTTTTTGTAATACATTTTCAAGAAATATAATTGCACATAACAACCATGACAAATATAGATTTGACTTGGAAGAAGGAATGACAGAACCATTTAGAACAATGTGAATAATTCCTATAACAATTTTGATGTCTTAAGTTTTGAGATTGAATGTTATAGGGGTAATAATTTTGCACATGTATCAAGAAACTATCCAATCAACCTTCACCAATATGCTCAGTCTAATTACACCAATCTGAAAATTAGATGTTGGAAAAGGAAAAGTGATCATCTAGAATCTGAAAAATGCACTCTAGATTTACAAGCTGATCATAAAGTAAAATTGTGTGTGGATAGTGGATTCTCTAAACATATGACAATAATAAAACATAATTTTGTTACTTTGGATGAAGAAAAAGAAGGTACAATTACTTTTGGAAATGAACAATCAGCTAGGATAATTGGAAGAGGTGCTCTGTGTTTGAATAACAAAAATTTCATGGCTGAAAATGTTTTACTAGTTGAGGATATGGAAAATAATTTGTTAAGTGTAAGTAAAATGTGTGATAAAGGGAATTATATGATTTTTTATTCTAAAAACTGTCAAATCAGAGATGTCAAAACAAATCGATTAGCTGGAACAACTACAAGAACACCAAGCAACATTTACATACTAGATGAGAAAAAGGAAGATTGTTATCTTGGAAAGGAAGATGAAAACTGGTTGTGGCATAAAAGGCTTGGGCATATTAACTTTGAAAGTCTGATTCAGTTAAACAAAAAGGAAGCAATAAGAGAATCACCTTTCATAAATAATCCTACCAATTCTGTTTACAAACAATGTCAACATGGTAAACAAACTAGAGTTAAGTTTAAAACAAACGAACACACTAGAACAAAACCTTTGGAAATAATACATGCTGATGTATGTGGACCTATGAGGACAAAAGGATTAAATGGTGAAATATACTTTATGTTATTTGTGGATGATTTTACTCGAATGACTTGGATGTTTTTGTTAAAAAAGAAGTCTGAAACATTCAATTGTTTTCAAATTTTCAAAGAGTTGACTAAAAATTAAATTGACATGGAATTTAAATGTTTAAGATCAGACAACGGAGGAGAATTTGTTTCTAAAAAATTCAATAAGTATTGTGATGGTAATGGTATCAAAAGACATTTTTTTGTTACTGAAACACCTCAACAAAATGGTGTTGTTGAAAGAAAAAATAGAATTGTTATGGATATGGCAAGAACAACATTAAATGAATCTAAACTAAGTAATGTACTTTGTCCTCAATCTGGTCATACTATTGTGCAAATTCTAAATTTTTTTTTGAGAAATAATAGTAACAAGACTCCTTATCAGTTATAGAAAGGTAGACCAGAAAGTGTGAAACACTATATAATTTTTGGTAGTAAGTGTTACATAAAGAGAGTCGATAAAAATTTAGGAAAGTTGGATTCTAGAACTGATGAAGGTATTTTAGTTGGATAGTCATGCTCAAGAAAAGATTATAAGTGCTACAATTTCAGATTGAAGAAATGTTTTGAAGCCATAAATGTTAAATTCAATGAATCTTCATTTTTTGAATCCAAAATTAAAAAGAAGGATCATTAGATATATGAAATATATGACAAACTTGAAATGGAAGATGGATCAAGTGATATAGAGGAAACTAAATCAATAAAAAATTAAAATTTGATTCCTACTTTATTATAGGGGTCAACTCCATCTAAGACTACAAGCAAAATGATCCAAAGAAATCATCCTAAAGAACAAATCATTGGTGATATAAATGTAGGTGTTGAAACTAGAAGCAAAAGGAAAGAATCTGTTGAAATATTGTAACTTCAAAGGATATTCTCAATGTATTTTACTGATGTAACCCAAGGGCAATGTTATTATTCCTCTGATGGGATGTTAATATTGTATTTGGTCATCATAGAGTCATGAGGTAAAGCCTCCAATTGTGTTGGGTCTTTAGTACCCTAATAAATAATATAATATATTGTTTTGAGTATTCCTATGTGAAGTCGTCCCAAACAGTTTAGTGGAGCTGACTTGTCTAGTGCAAAAGTCAGTTGACACATTGTGTATAAATAGAGGAGCTGTGGTTCTTATTTGAATACAGACTCACTCACTTGTGTAGCGCATAGGAGTGAGAGATAGAGAACAGAAGGAGGAGAACACCTATTTTTGGGGTTGTCTTTTATACATCTTATATAGCGGAAGGTTTTGCTGGGTTTTCTTCCCCTTAAGGGTTTCCCAGGATAAATGTTGTGTCTATCTTGTGATTTTTTTCTATTAGTGATTCTTGATATTTTGCTGCTGTGATTTTGAATTGAATACTATTAAATCTAGTAAATCATATGAAATCTTAACATGGTATCAGAGCTAACCTGATTAGAGAAGCTTGCACAAGGTGAAATTCTCCCTCCTCCCTCTCTGGAAGAAATTAGGCTTTCTGCAAAAGTTGGAGTTTTGAATATCTATTTGCATAGAAAGTTGCTCCCTCCTAAAGCACATCTATTGAGCCCTAGATCAACTTTTTTGGGTAGCTATATCTATGGGAAATCCAAACCCTAGTTTGGAAGTGAACCAGAAAACTGCAGTGAAGCAGAACCAAAAAATCCACAGTGTTACAACCTCGCAAGTAGGATTTAAAGACTAGAGATTAGGGAGCTCCAAAAATCAGTTGGATCAACCAACTCGCGTCCTCCAATCAAATATAATAGTAAGTTCAATCTCCTATTTTGATAAATTTGATTTTTTAGTGACTTATTGGACAAGATGGCCCTAAGCACTAAGCTTGAGGACAATTTGGAGGGCCTAGAAAACTTCCTGGCTTGAAAGTATAGGATTGGCCTCATTCTAAAAGAGAATGGTCTTGAGAAGTACATCAAGGATGAGATTGCAGAACCTAAAGAAGCTGAGGCTAAGGAGAAGCATGAACAATACCTAATAAAGGCAATGTGGATCATTGGTGATTCCATTAAGGATCACTCGATTCCTCAGGTTTCATCTAAGAAGAAACCTGGGTAAATGTATGATGCAATTTCCAGAATGTATGAAGGAAATAACATCGACAGAAAGATGAATTTGAGAACTCAATTAAAGGGAACCAAGATGAGAAAAGGAGAATCTATTCAATATTACTTCACATGGGTCTCCTAGATCAAATAGAAACTAAGTGCTATTGGAGATACCTTTGATGAGGATGAATTGGTTATGACTATTCTCAATGGCCTCACTAGGCCTTGGGATTCTTTCATCCAAACTCTATGTGCTAGGAAAGAAAGTATGAAGTTTGACATAGTGTGGGAAGATTGCATACAAGAAGAAGCTAGAGTAGCCAATAGAGAAGATGATCAGGCTCGATCTACCCACACTAAAGGAATAAATCAATAAAAATTCAAGAGGATTAATCATAATCCTTCAAAGAAGAAATTCCAGAAGAAGAAGAAGAAGGATTACTCAAAGTATCAATGCTACAGCTGTCATAAAATAGGACATTTTTCTAGAGAATGTCCATCATCAAGGAAAAACAACAACAAAAGGCATCATTCTCATCTAGCTGGAGATGAGGATGAATAAAGACCTTGAAATATAACTAAAGGTGAATATGTAGAATAATATGTGTTATTATCTGCACTCTCTGGGTTTGTAACACCTAGAGAAGATACATGGCTTATTAATAGTGGTGCCTCTAAGCACATGACAGGAAAGAAGAAAACTATGTCAAATTTGGAAGAGAAGAACTCTCCCCAAAAGGTATCATTGGGAGATGACTATCAATATCCCATCAAAGGTATTGGTGAATCAATCTATAAGATTGGCTCTTGGACTTCCATGAAGATGAAGGAAGTATTGTATGTACCAGGTTTGAAAAGAACCTACTCTCCATCTTAGCTCTAGATAAGAAAGGATATAGAATTGCTTTTATAGATGGACAAGTACTTATATGGTCCAAAGGAAAGACACTTGAAGATGTTGTAGTCGTTGGAGAAGAAGGAGGAGGAATGTACAAGATCAAAGGACATCCATAGACAAACCTTGTCCATGAGACTACCAGCTTAAGTGAACTATGGCATAGGAGACTTGCTCACATCAACTACAAAGCATTACCCTATGTGAGAAAGGTGGTAACAAGGTTACTGAACATGAGGGAACCTGCAAGGGATGTGCACATGGAAATAACATCAAGAATCCCTTTTCGAAAAGTGACACGAAGACTAAAGGTACATTGGAACTAATCCATTCTGATGTATGTGGTCCTATTCCCTCCATATCCTTGAGTGGATATGAGTACTATGTCACATTTATTTATGATTATTCAAGAAATACTTGGATGTACTTCTTGAAGAATAAGAGTGAAGTGTTCAGGAAATTCAAGGAATTCAAAGCCTTGATAGAGAACCAGTCAAAAAAGAGAATCAATATACTAAGATCAGTAATGGTGGAGAATACACTTCAAAGGAATTTTATGCATTCTGTAAGGAGGAAGGAATCAACATGGAATAACCACTCCCTATAATCCCCAACAAAATGATGTTGTGGAAATAAATAATAGGAATATCATGGAAGAAATGAAGACCATGATTTATGACCAAGACCTCCCTATGCACCTATGGGATGAAGCTGCAAGAACTACCATATATATGAAAAATAGATTATATCATAGTGCTCTTGGACTTAATACTCCTAAAGAAATGTATACCGGAAAGAAACCTGAAGTAAGCCATCTCAAGATATTTGGTTGTCTAATATATGTACATATTTTGAAAGAGAACAGAGCCAAATTGTATCCTTCTGGTAAGAAGAGAATATTTGTAGGATATTGTGAAGTCTCCAAATCCTTGAGGATATACATTTTAGGATTCCATCATATCGATATTAGTAGGAATGTAACATTCGATGAAGAGGCAGCTCTTAAGAAGTCTAGAAGGTGTCAGCTTGAAGAAGAACATGAAGAGGATGTACCTACGAGAAGGACAGAAGATGAACCAACTCCTAAAATAGTAGTATCAAAATATCATGACATTCTAGAGCCTCAAGAGCCCCCTACTATGGATATCTCTCGAAAGAGATAACCTGCTTGGGTAAGAGAAATCATACAAGAAGAAGAAAAATATGGAGCGCCAAAAGGCTCCATAAGAACCAACAAAAGACCAAATACATATTCCATTTATGTAGCTTTGATGTGCAACCTTGTAGATCAAGAACCCACTAGCTATGAGGAAGCTGCACAAAAGAAATAATGGGTTGAAGCAATGATGGAAGAATACCAGTCAATCATGAAGAATGATGTTTGGGATATTGTTCTCAAACCAGAAAACAAGAGTGTGGTATCTTCGAAATGGATCTACAAGATAAAGAATGATGTGAATGGAAGTATTGCGAAGTACAAAGAAATATTTGCGGCTAGAGGATTCTATCAGAAAAAGGGGATCGATTATGAAGAAACATTTTCTCCAGTAGCAAGGTACACTTCCATCAGAACTGTCATGGCACTTGCTTCCATGATGAAATGGTACCTACACCAAATGGATGTAAAGACAACCTTCCTAATGGTGTGATTGAGGAAGAGGTTTACAACGAAAAGCCACAAGGATTTTGAAGTCGAAGACAGAGCGAATCATGTATGCAAGTTGAAAAGGGATATGTATGGACTAAATCAAGCTCCTAGATCTTGAAATGGCAGAATCGATAGCTTATTGACAAGCATGGGATTTACCAAGACTAAAGATGATCCTAATATTTATATGAATATTATGGATGATGAACCAATCATACTATTGTTGTATGTGGATGATCTATTTCTGACTGGAAATGAGAAACATATCAAGGATTGCAAGAAGAATCTAGCTGAAGAATTCGAGATGAAAGATATTGGATTGATGCATTATTTCCTAGGGATGGAAGTGTGGCAGAGTCCAGAAGAAATCTTTCTGAATCAGGGAAAGTATGCAGTAGAAATATTGAAAATATTTGATATGTTGGATTGTAAATCCATGGCCACACCCATGGACACCAACTTGAAGTTGTTTTCTAATGAGACATCCGAGCTAGTGGGAATGACTTACTATAGACAAATTATTGGTTCATTAATGTATCTAATGAACACAAGGCCAGATATATGCTTTGTTGTGAAAACCTTAAGTCAGTATCTAGTTAAACCTAGATGGGTTCCCTTGATAGATGCAAATCATGTGATGAGGTACCTAAAAGGTACAATCGGTTTGGGATTGTACTATGGGAGAGATCATGACTACAATTTATATGGGTATACGAATTTAGATTGGGCAGGAAGTGCCATAGACAGAGAGAGCACCTCAGGTGGATGTTATTGTCTAGGATCTGCCATGATCTCATGGTTTAGTAAGAAACAGTCCAGTGTTGCTCTCAGTATGGCTAAAGCAGAGTGCATTGTAGCTTGCTTTTCTTGTTGTGAAGCAATATGGATTCAGAAGCTGATGTTAGGATTATTTGACATGGAGTTGGACACCACAGTAATTCTCTGTGACAACCAGAGTTGTATAAAGATGATAGAAAATCCGGTGTTCCATGACAAATTGAAGCATATAGATATTTTTCTATAAGGGATATGGTACAAAAGGGAGCCATCAAGCTCTAGTATGTGAGTACCGATGAGCAAGTTGCTGATGTACTAACCAAGCCTCTATCGCGAGTGAAGTTTGAATACTTCTGTGACAATATTAGTGTAGTTCGAAAGGAATTTCCTTGCAAGGAGGAAAAGTGATGGGACTACAAATGATGAAGGAATGGACCTTATTCGAAAAGGAAGATCAGGTCAAAGACATGAACCCTCCTCGGAAAAAGGGGGAGTAGGTTGATAATATGAAACTTCCCAGGAAAGGGGGAGTAATGATGAGATTGACATCGATGTTGGATGACAGTGATGATGGTCTAGCATTTATTTGTGGATGATAATATCCTCTCTTGAGGATGGTAGGAATAACACTCTGTGCATGGGAGTGCTCCTTACTAGCTAAAGGATGACTCTGCAAGATGTTACTCTCACATGGAGAATACTCACATTCAGTTGTGAATTCCCTAGATTGAACACTCGCTCAGGAGTGTTCATAACCTCAGTGGTCTGGATGCTCTACGATGAGTCCTCATGAATGACAGGACTGACATTGTGTATGTAGTCATGATATTCCATGTAGACTATACTCTTGTATGGAGAGTATGCCTACATTCATATGTAGATGCCATAGAATAACACTCGCATGGGAGTGGTCCTAACTAGTGTGGTATGGATTCTCTATGATGAGTCCTCAGGGACGTGGTAGTATAACACTCACTTGGGAGTGGTTCTAACCTATGTGGTATGGATATTCTATGATGGGCTGACATTGTGTATGCGGTCGAGATCTGATTTGCAGAAAATACTCTTGCTTGGAAGAGTATGCCTACACATAAGTGTAGATACCGTAGTATAACACTCTCTTGGGAGTCATCCTAACTTGTATGGTATGGATGGTCTATGATGATTCCTTACAGATGATAGGGTCGGCACTCGGTGCGGTCGAGATCTACATTTAGTTGTAGACGGTTCATGTCACATGCCCCAATTTTGCAAAAACAATTTTATATTATTTGAGGAACATTATGTTAAATTTTATGCTAAGTTGTAATGGATGACCAGTAGGGTCAAGGATATTTAATGTAAATTTAGAATATTTTATTTATAAATAAATAAATGAGGAGACAATAGCTTAGGAGAGTTGTTAAAAGAGTGTTTATTGGTCATATTAGTGGAGGAGACTGGGTGGAGAGCAAACTAACATGTGGCAACATCCTCAAACCACTTCCAACTATTGCAGGTGGCAACCTCCCTATATTTGTGGTCATGATTCCCCAAGGAAGTGGAATCAGAGCAGGTGGCTCAATTAATGAAAACTGACCCAGAAGACCTAGGCATCTCTATAAAACTTCCCATTGAAGAGAGCTGAGGCTTCTCATTCTAGAGAAGTGATCATTAAGGGTGAATGAATGTACTTCATAGAAATTCAATGGAGGTGAATCTGGAAAGTGTTTGAGGGGATAACTGCTGTGAATGATCTAGTTGCAGCTTGTAAGCTGAAGATCATACTGCTAAGAGCAGATTGTTTTACTGAGGTATCTAACTAGTCAGGTGACAAAGGGTTCTACAGTTTCATTCTCCACCCAGTTCTCAGCCAAGAAGACCAGGAACAGGCTCGAGGGTCCTGAGGAAGCTTTATTTGAGTGCTCTCTAGGAGATCGGCGGGGAGGAACGGACTCCTAAAGTTGTTGTCATCTTGTCCTCAACAGGTTCTATGTTATTTTATTTTATTGTCTTAGTTAAATAAATCTTAGTTTATATGCTATATGAATGTTAAAATTCAGAGTTTGTGAAATGTTAGATTTAGTATTCTTATTTGATTATTTATAGCAATGAAAATGGTTTAGGGAAATAATGAAATAGAAAGAAATTAAATTTATATACTGTGTTTTTCCACACCTGGAAACCAGGTCGTACTCTATCACAGTTAGAATGCTTTAAATAAATAAAATAATCCTTAAGAGAATGGAATTAGTAGATATGATTTTGTATTTGTAGGTAAACAGAGGAAATTTTATTTCAATGTTTGAAAAGCAATGAAATAGCAGTGTTATGTTTGTTTATATTTACTGTTTTACTTAGTTTAACTAAATGAAAATGCAGGAAAAAGAAATAGTAAATTGCAATAGCATTATAGTAATAATATACAGATAGGAAATAATAACTAATCTTCAAGAAAGTCTAGAAACAAGTTAATAACTAAACCATTCTTCTTTTAAAATATTAACTTAATCTTAAACTATTACTTAATAAAAACCAGGTTAGGGTTTCGTTTATAAACCCTTTATTTATGTAAAATAAACAGAGTTCTAGAGTTAACATTATATTCTCTACAGAGCTCTAAATAATTATAAATTACATAGTAGTAAATAAAGATAAATGTATTATAAATAATAAACGGTATAACTAAGAATTATATATAATTATGCATTTTAAAATATAAAAACCAGATAGGTTTATACCTATAAAAAACCTAAGGGTCGAAACCGCTTTGACTAATCTATTTAATTACAAATTAACCTGTAATAAGTTTTAACCAGTTACATTGTTAACTGTGTAACAAACTTAATAAGAAGGCTAAAATCCATGCTTTAGACTAATCACAGTCTTTACCTGAAAGTAAATATCGTTTATAACTCTTTTTAACAGTAAAATAAACATAGTATTTACATAATAACAAAACCATAGTTCACATCTAACAACAAAATGAGATAGAGCTCATTTAGAAACTCAAAGCTTAAACAAATCCTTTCTTTTCAAAAACCAATTGTAGTACAATTTCGAGCCGCAAGGCTAAATCCATAACCAAAAACTAATTTTATATCACAGCTCAAGATCCGGTATGACCCAGTGTAAAAAGCAAGGGTTTTTAAAGTAAACTGGAGAGCCACATACTAAACATTTTAACCAAACGAAGAAACAGAAACTGGGATTTCAAGCACCTTTTTTTTTCTTTCCAACAACCCTCATCGCAAGTAGGGAAAAACCCACTTTGAAACCAGGGCTTACCAGTTGGGGCCATAGGTTCACTGAAGCCAGCTGTTGTATTTCTTTTCGACTGAAAGTTTAGCCATCGCAGGTTCCTACAAAGAGTACAAGACCAAGCTTTAGATTAAGACTCGGCTCACAAAGTAAAACCCTAACTACATTAATAACTTAGCAAAAGATATTTTCATAAGAAAGAACTAATTTTGTCTTTACCTACAAGTAAGAAGAGAAATCGAGTAGTGAAGGAGTTGTCACCAGCTTAATCAAATTCCATAGAGGAGTATTCAAACTCTACGCCGATCCTGGAGTGGAGACAGTATCAAACCAACTTACAACTCCACATGCTGTGACGAGCAACAAGTAAGACAAAGCTCAAACCATGGACAGGCCACGATCCAAACTCTTAAACAAATAACCACTCCCACATTAAAGCATACAACCAAGAAGAATCAAGACCTTAAGACTAAGTAATGAGACCACACTGCAACCAACACGAGCTACGAAGTAAGAAAAGTAGAGTAACAGCCTCTCATGGCCGCGAGGAAAACTACATAGAGCAGCCCGTAGGCCGATGAAACCCTTGGAGTTAAATGACAAGTGAATAGGGTTCCTGCCTTTTTAAGTCTCCAATGCATGGACGAGAGCAGACCACGTGCCCTCTCCAATAATTCAACCAGGCGAGGTTCTTGTCTATAGTCAACCAGCGTTTTCAATTATTGACATATCATTGCCATGGTCAATATCAAAACTATGCAATTCGACTTTAAAATAATTACATATTATTTGAAGCACAAAACTATATCATTTTCCATCGATGGTATAAGACTAGTTATAATTGCTAACATCTAATATATTTCGTTGACTATAGAGTAAAGATGTTTAAACCTTGTCAAATAAACAATCACGAGGTTCAACCATAGTGTAAACTTTTACAAATAATGTTTTACATGCTCACCTTGCCAATGACAATGATAATGAATCTTATCATTGCTTACAAAGTCAATTTTTTTTAATTGTTTGTGCTTACTTACTTCTAGCATAGTATAGGAATTTTATTTATAACGTTTCACTTGATATAGACCTTAGGTTAGAAGTTCTAGGTAGTAAAATCTACCATAGTAGTTATTATAAACTACAACTTATTATAGTGAGGCAACATTATAATAGTAATTTTACTATTGTGTAAACCGTGCACAAGATTTCTAAATTATAGGAATAACACTTATAATGTATTTACCTATGATTTCGACTTTATAGAAGTGGTGGTTAGGTACTATTCCATCTTAAGATGATGTATCTAGTTACAAAGAACCAAACTTATAATATGTCATGGAAATTTCCAAGTAGTAAGATTCCCATAGGATGTAAATAACAATTATATTTGGTACATTATAAAATAGTGTGGTATAGTATATTGTTACAATAATACATGCAGCAAGGCAATAATTTAAGTACTAAAGTTTATAACTTGTTAGCATATTTACATACAAATAACAGGTTAATAATTTCCATGGCTAGTAAGAAAGAGACAAAATAGAAATATGTACTCTATTGGAAATCCTTACCTTTGAGATTGATACGAGTACTTTCTTGAATAAAATACAATACATTTAAACATCACATTAGCAGTATGAGCATGTTAAAATAAAAGTAATTGTATGACGAAGAACTTGAGCTAAGGATCTTTTTGTTTAGCTAAGTATGTTAAAGATAATAATCTTTGTAGCTAAACTTTGAATACTGTCTTAGAACCAGAACTATGGAAGAAAATTACTTTACCTCATCAAAGCTTGCTTTTAAATAATCAATTTAGTTACTAGCATATTAACATGCAACAAAAATACTTCTCGCTACCTTACAAATTAAACTCCTACTTGATCGATCGTTACCTATTGAACATGTAAGAACCAGCAGTCCATCTGCATTAGCATAATGCTAAGTAAGCCCCAAGTTTTCAAAGATAGATTTTCACCTACTTGCCAAAAAGTAAGACTATTAGTAAAGCCAAAAGCAATCTGCATGCAATTAATTCTTATATAACTTATGAAAATGAAATTTGTATTAGTTATTGTATTTTGAAACAAATTAATACTAATTGTTAAACTGTTTCATTTTCTACTAATCGCTAGCAGTTAGTAAACTGCGTATTCATACATTTTATGTTATCTTAAAAATTTTAAATTTTTATGAAATTTTGGGGTTATGACATGTAGTATCAAAACGCAAGGTTCAAACACTAGGCCTTGATGAAGCTCAACTTTCTTATATGAAACAGTGTATTTAAATCATTTTGCTAATGTTGTTTTCTTTTAATGTTATAAACAGAGAAATTTGTTTCTGAGTTTAAACAACAGGTATGGAAAGACTGGAGGAATATGTGGAAGAGGAATCTCCCTATACTGAACAAGATAATTTACAAAGAGAACCTATACAGGAAGACATAACCACTAATTCCTTAGAACTTTTACAAACCGTAAAAGAATTAAAATCTGAAATGGAATCTATTAAAAAGGAGAATGAAAGGATTCTGAGATCTTAGGAGGAGCTGAACCAGATCCTAATAGAAAGATTTCATATTGAGGAAAGGGGTAAAAGAGTTGATTCAGAAGATATAAGTTACCAACATAAGTATAAAAAGACTAAACAGACTATAAATGAAAGCAGCTCATCTTCCGAAGTATTTGGTGATCGACGTAATTCTTATTCTACTAGTGATAGTAGTGAGGATAACCACCACACTAGAAAGAGAAAATATAAACCTTATGAAGAAATTTTTGGAGAGTTTAAAAAGATCAAACTACCAACATTTAATGGGGAAACTGAAAAGGGGGAGGAAGCAGAATTCTGGTTATCCGGGATGAAGAAGTACTTCCAGATTTATAACTATTCTAACCAATTAAAGGCTAGAATGGCTATCTATAATCTTTCAGGGAAAGCTGATATATGGTGGCAAGATTTAAAGAGAGTGAAAGGAATAAGAGAGAAAAACATAAATTGGAGTACCTTCAAGAATTACTTTAAAAATAAATTTTTATCTGAACAGTACTATGAAGAAAGGGCTAAAGAATTCTATGAGCTAAAACTAGGTACAATGACTATGAAAGATTTGAACAGTAAGTTTTTAAGTCTGCTCAAGTATGTGCCATACCTTGTGGATGAAAAAATGAAGGTACAATGGTTCCTCAATTGTTTACCTTATCACATAAAGGATAGGATTGAATATGACCATCCAAAAACTATGGAAGAAGCTATGAGGAAAGCCAATTTATGTTATGAACATAATCGAAAAAAGGAGAGTATGGCCAACTGGAAGGCCAAAAAGAATAATAATTATGATCAAAAGAAGAAAGAGTTTGTGCCCAATTGGAATTCTAAAAATAATAAGGCCAGGAATTTTCCTAATAAGAATTTACAGGGGAACAAGAATAATTCACCAAACAATCTGAACAATCAAAAGAGTAAAGAGTCTTCTAATAATCACAGTAATTACACAAAGAACTTTGAACGAAAAGAACCCATAAAGTGTTGGAGTGCAATGGTCCACATTATGCCTCAGTCTGTCCTAACTGAAAAAAAGACTATCAATAATATCCATACAATACAAGAGGAGATGACTGTGGGAAATTTAGTGAGGACTATACCCAGGATTAATGCAGCTTTGGAAAATCGACAAGTAGACTATCAAACATCCATGGTGGAAGTAGAAGGTAAGATAAAACAAACACCCATATCTATTTTAATAGATCCAGGAGCTATTTTAAGTTATATTTCACCTAATTTGGTAGAAAAATGTGAACTGCCCGTTGAAAAGTTTGTAAGTTCTTGGTTGGTTCAGTTAGCTACTGGTGCAAAGAGGAAGGTAACTAGTTTTGTAAAGAATTGTGCAGTAGTTTTATAAAGATTAATGTACTACCTCTGGGTTCTTACAACATACTAATCGGTATGGATTGGTTAGAGCAGCATAGGGTGATTTTGAATTGCTATGACAAAACCTTTACTTGTATACATAAAAATGGAAAACCAATAAGCATAAAGGGAATCTCTAGAAAAACAACCGTAAGTCAGATTTCTGCTCTGCAGCTTAAGAGAGTTCTTAGGAAAGGTTGTAAGCCTTATGCAGTAATGGTAACTAACGAGGAAAATTTAAACAACATTGATACATTAAAATTGGAGGATATACCAGTTTTAAAAGAGTATGCAGATGTATTTCTGGAAGAAATTTCAGGACTTCCTCCGAAAAGGGAACTAGATTTTACCATTGAGCTGGTACCTAGTGCAATACCCATCTCAAAGGTCCCTTATCAGATGAACATACTTGAACTTAATGAACTTAAGTCACAATTAAAAGAACTTATTGACAAGAAATATATTTGACCCAGTGTCTCTCCCTGGGAGACACCTGTCATTTTTGTTAAGAACAAGGACTGGACTTTACGACTTTGCATAGATTATCGTCAGTTAAATGATATGACTATTAAAAATAGATACACGTTACCTCACATAGATGATCTATTTGATTAACTACATGGAGCCATGGTGTTTTCAAAAATTGATTAATGGTTTGGATATCACCAAGTTAGAATTAAAGATGAAGACATCTTTAAAACAAATTTTAGGACTCGATATGGTCATTACGAGTTTGTCGTCATGCCATTCGGGCTTACTAATGCTCCAGCTATTTTTATGTGTCTAATAAATAATGTAATGCATAAATATCTGGATAATTTTGTGGTCGTGTTTATCAACGACATATTAATTTATTTGAAATCTGAAGAAGAACATAAGGAACATTTAAAAATTGTCTTGCAAGAGTTGTGAGATCATCTGAAACTCTTTGCAAAGTTTAGTAAATGCGACTTATTTAAGGATAAAATCCAGTACTTAGGTCATGTGGTGACTAAAGAAGGAATTTCGGTGGATCCTGAAAAGATAAAGGTGATTGAAGATTGGCCAGTTCCTAAATACGTAACTGATGTTCAATCCTTCATGGGAATTACCGGTTATTACCGGAGGTTCATTGAAGGGTTTTCAAAAATCGTAAATCCGATAACCTCCTTGTAGAAAAAGGGAAAGAAATTTGATTGGAATCAGAAGTGTGAGGATAGTTTTACAAAGTTAAAAACCTTACTAACTAGCGCACCTATTTTAAGAATAGCTTATCCAAATAAATATTTTATAGTGTGTACTGATGCATGAATGATGGTTTAGGTGAAGTATTGACTCAAGAAGGGCATGTTCTTGCTTATGAGTCTAGGAAATTAAAAATTCATGAAAAGAATTATGCAACTTATGTCTTGGAATTAGCTATTGTAATACATGCTCTAAAGATGTGGCATCATCATTTAACTGGAAGAAAATTTATTCTAATGACAGATAATAAAGGACTAAAATATCTGTTAGATCAACCTAACCTGAATGCTAGACAAGCTAGGTGGATAGCGTTTCTAAGTGAGTATGATTTCGAAATTTAGCACATTAAAGGGAAAGAAAATAAAGTTGTTGATGCATTAAGTAGAAATGCAAAGCTGAACTTGACAGCAGTTATTAGCACTTATACAACAGATCTTGAAGAACAGCTTAAAGCAGGGTTAGAACAAGATGAAATTTACAAAAAATTACAATCAAAAGCAAAAGAAAATCCAATAGAAAGTCTAAGTATATGGTACAGCTTGAATGAAAAAGGACTTTTAATGTATAAAGATAGAATGTATGTACCTAATGTACCTAAAGTTAAGTTATTAATTTTAGACAAAATCCATAAAACTCCTTACTCAGGCCATCCGGGTTATCAGAAGACTATAACTATGTTAAGGAAAGAATATTTTTGGCCAAACATGAAGACTGAACTGGTAGAATATATCGCTAGATGTTTTGAATGTCAGCAAGTAAAAACTAAACATCAACATCCAGCTAGATTACTTCATCCATTGCCCATTCCTAGCTGGAAATGGGAGATAGTTAGTCTTGATTTTGTTAATGGACTGCCTAAAAATCAGAATTTAAATGATTCTATAATGATAGTGGTCAACAAATTGAGTAAAGAAGCCCATTTTATACCTGTAAAAACTACTTATAAAGCTGCAAACATAGCTGATATCCTTTTAAAGCAAATTTTCCGACTGCATGGAATACCAAAAATTATAATCTCAAATCGAGACCCTAAATTTATAGGTAACTTTTGGAGATATCTATTTAAAGGATTAAATACTACACTAAATTTTAGTACTCCGTTCCATCCTCAAACTGATGGACAGACTGAAAGATTAAATCAAGTACTGGAGGATTTACTAACAATGTATGTAAAGGATCAGCCAAGTAAATGGGAAGATTATTTACACCTGGTAGAATTTGCTTACAATAATAATTATCAAGCTTCAGCCAGATTTAGTCATTTCAAAATCTTGTATGGAAGGAAGTGTAACACTCCTATCTCTTGGACCAATCCGGTGGATAGATTAGTATTAGGTCCTGAATTATTGAAAGAAATGGAAGAAATTGTAAAGCAGGTAGAAGGTAATCTGAAAATTGTGCAAGATCGACAGAAAAGTCAAGCAGACCTTAAAAGAACTCCAAAAGAGTTTCAAGTAGGTGAACATGTGTTCATCAAGGTGAGACCCAAAAAGAGCTCTATGAGGTTGGGTAGTTGTGACAAACTAGCACCTCGTTATTGTGGTCTTTTTGAAATACTGTCCAGGATTGGACACGTAACCTATCAGTTAGCCTTACCACCGAATTTAAGAGTTCACAATGTTTTTCACAATTTTGTATTAAATAAATATGTTCATGATGCTACTCATGTTGTTAACTGGAATGATGTACAGGTGGAACCCGAAGGAGATTTTCTGGTGGAACTGGACTGTATCCTCGAGCAGAGAGAGATCACACTTCGGAACCACACCATTGGTCAGGTGAAGGTGCAATGGAAGCACCTTAGTCCAGAGGAAGCCACCTGGGAATTGGAAATTCATATGCTGGATGCATATCCAATTATGTTCCAGGGGAATTCTGAGGATGAGGAATAAATAACATCAAGGACGATGTTATAATTTAAGGGGGTGTGTATGTCACATGCCCCAATTTTGCAAAAAAAAAATTATATTATTTAAGGAACATTATGTTAAATTTTATGCTAAGTTGTAATGGATGATGACTAAGGTTAATGATATTTAATGTAAATTCAGAATATTTTATTTATAAATAAATAAATGAGGAGACAACAACTTAGGAGAGCTGTTAAAAGAGTGTTTACTAGTCAAATTGGTGGAGGAGACTGGGTGGAGAGAAAACTGACATGTGGCAGCATCCTCAAACCACTTCCAACTGTTGCAGGTGGAAACCTCCCTATATTTGTGGTCACGATTCCCCAAGAAAGTGGAATCAGAGCAGGTGGCTCAATTAATGAAAATTGACCCATAAGACCTAGGAATCTCTATAAAATTTCCCATTGAAGAGAGCTTAGGATACTCATTCTAGAGAAGTGATCATTCAAGGTGAATGAATGTACTTCAGAGAAATTCAATGGAGGGGAATCTGGAAAGTGTTTGAGGAGATAACTGCTGTGAATGATCTAGTTGCAGCTTTTAAGCTAAAGATCATACTGCTGAGAGCAGATTGTTTTACTGAGGTATCGAACTAGTCAGGTGACAGAGGGTTCTACAGTTGCATTCTCCACCCAGTTCTCAGCCAAGAAGACCAGGAATAGGCTCGGGGGTCTTGAGGAAGCGTTTTTTGAGCACTCTCCAGGATATTGGTAGGGACAAATGACCTCCTAAAGTTGTTGTCATCTTGTCATCAACAGGTTCTATGTTATTTTATTTTATTGTCTTAGTTAAATAAATATTAGTTTATCTGCTATATGAATGTTAAAGTTCAAAGTTTGTGAAATGTTAGATTTAGTATTCTTATTTGATTATTTATAGCAATGAAAATGTTTTAGGGAAGTAATGAAATAGAAAGAAATTAAATTTCTAGACTGTGTTTTTCCACACCTGGAAACCAGGTCGTACTCTAGCACAGTTAGAATGCTTTAAAAAAATGAAATAATCCTTAAGAGAATGGAATTAGTAGATATGATTTTGTATCTATAGGTAAACAGAGTAAATTTTATTTCAGTGTTTGAAAAGCATAGAAATAGCAATGTTATGTTTGTCTATATTTATTGTTTTACTTAGTTTAACTAAATGAAAATGCAGGAAAAAGAAATAGTAAATTACACTAGCATTACAGTAATAGTATACAGGTAGGAAATAAAAGTTTATAGGAAATAATAACTAATCTTCAAGAAAGTCTAGAAACAAGTTAATAACAAAACCATTCTTCTTTTAAAATATTAACTTAATCTTAAACTATTACTTAATAAAAACTAGGTTAGGGTTTCATTTATAAACCCTTTATTTATGTAAAATAAACAGAGTTCTAGAGTTAACATTCTATTCTCTACAGAGCTCTAAATAATTATAAATTACAGAGTAGTAAATAAGGATAAATGTATTATAAATAATAAATGGTATAACTAAGAATTATATATAATTATGCATTTTAAAATTTAAAAAACAGACAGGTTTATACCTGTAAGGGTCGAAACCCCTTTGACTAATCTATTTAATAACAAATTAACCTGTAATAAGTTTTAACCAGTTACATTGTTAACTGTGTAACAAACTTAATAAGAAGGCTAAAATCCATGCTTTAGACTAATCACAGTCTTTACTTGAAAGTAAATATATTTTATAACTCTTTTAAACAGTAAAATAAACAAAGTATTTACATAATAACGAAACCATAGTTCACATCTAATATCCAAACGAGACAGAGCTCATTTAGAAACTCTAAGCTTAAACAAATCCTTTCTTTTTAAAAACCAACTGGATTACAATTTCGAGCCGTAAGGCTAAATCCATAACCAGAAACTACTTTTATATCACGGCTCAAGAGCTAGTATAACCCAGCGTAAACAGTAAGGGTTTTTAAAGTAAACTGGAGAGCAACATACTAAACATTTTAACCAAATGAAGAAACCAAAACCAGGCTTCCAAGCACTGTGTTTTTATTTCCAACAACCCTTATCACAAGTAGGGAAAAACCCACTTTGAAACCAGGGCTTACCGATCGGGGCCACGTGTTCATTAAAGCCAGTAGTTGTATTTATTTTCCACTTAAGGTTGAGTCGTCATAGGTTCCTGCAAAGAGCACAAGACCGAGCTTTAGATAAATACTCGTCTCATAAAGTATAACCCTAACTACATTAATAACTTAACAAAAGATATTTTCATAACAAAGAACTAATTTTGTCTTTACCTGCAAGTATGAAGAGAAATCGAGGAGTGAAGGAGCTGTCACCAGCTTAATCGAATTCCACAGAGGAGTATTCAAACCCTACGCTGACCCTGGAGTGGAGATAGTATCAAACCAACTTACAACTCCACAAGCCGTGACGAGAAACAAGTAATATAGAGCTTAAACCTGCATGGACAGGCCGCAAGCCAAACTCTTAAACAAATAACCACTCTCAAAGTAAAGCATACAACCAAGAAGAATTGATACCCTAAGACTAAGTAATGAGACCACACTGCAACCAACACAAGCTACGAAGCAAGCAAAGCAGAGGAACAGCCTCTCATGGCCACCAGGAAAACTACACAGAGCAGCCCGCAGGCCGACGAAACCCTCGGAGTTAAATGACAGGTGAATAGGGTTCCTTCCTTTTTAAGTCTCCAATGCATGGACGAGCAGGCCACATGCCCTCTCAAATAATTTAACCAGGCGAGGTTCTTGTCTATAGTCAACCTGCATTTTCAATTATCGACATGGCCATGGTCAATATCAAAACTATGCAATTCGACTTTAAAATAATTACATATTATTTGAAGCACAAAACTATATCATTTTCCATCGATGGTAAAAGACTAGTTATAATTGCTAACATCTAATATATGTCGTTGACTATAGAGTAAAGATGTTTAAACCTTGTCAAATAAACAATCATGAGGTTCAACCATAGTGTAAACTTTTACAAATAATGTTTTACATGCTCACCTTGCCCATGGCAATGATAATGAATCTTATCATTGCTTACAAAGTCAATTTTTTTTAATTGTTTGTGCTTACTTGGTTCTAGCATAGTATAGGAATTTTATTTATAATGTTTCACTTTATATAGACCTTAGGTTAGAAGTTCTAGGTAGTAAAATCTACCATAGTAGTTATTACAAATTACAACTTATTATAGTGAGGCAACATTATAATAGTAATTTTACTATTGTGCAAACCATGCACAAGATTTATAAATTATAGGAATAACACTGATAATGTATTTACCTATGATTTCGACTTTATAGAAGTGGTGGTTAGGTAATATTCCATCTTAAGATGATGTATCTAGTTGCAAAGAACCAAACTTATAATATGTCATCGAAATTTCCAGGTAGTAAGATTCTCATAGGATGTAAATAACAATTATATTTGGTACATTATAAAATAGTGTGGTATAGTATATTGTTACAATAATACATGCAGCAAGGAAATAATTTAAGTACTGAAGTTTATAACTTGATGTTTAGCATATTTACATACAAATAACAGGTTAATATTTTCCATGGCTAGTAAGAAAGAGACAAAATAGAAATATGTACTCTATTGGAAATCCTTACCTTTGAGATTGATAGGAGTACTTTCTTCAATAAAAGACAGTACATTTAAACATCACATTAGCGGTATGAGCATGTTAAAATAAAAGTAATTGTATGATGAAGAACTTGAGCTCTAAGCTCACAGTAAGGATCTTTTTGTTTAGCTAAGTATGTTAAAGATAACAATCTTTGTAGCTAAACTTTGAATACTGTCTTAGAACCAGAACTATGGAAGAAAATTACTTTACCTCATTAGAGCCATGCTTTTAAATAATCAGTTTATTTACTAGCATATTAACATGCAACAGAAATACTTCTTGCTACCTTACAAATTAAACTCCTACTTGATCGATCGTTACCTGTTGAACCTATAAGAAACAACAGTCCATCTGCGTTAGCATAATGCTAAGTAAGCCTGGAGTTTTCAAAGATAGATTTTCACCTACTTGCCAAAAAGTAAGACTATTAGTAAAGCTAAAAGCAATCTAGATGCAATTCATTCTTATATAACTTATGAAAATGAAAGTTGTATTAGTTATTGTATTTTGAAACTAATTAATACTAATTGTTAAACTGTTTCATTTTCCGCTAATCGCTAGCAGTTAGTAAACTACGTATTCAGAAATTTTATGTTATCTTAAAAATTTTAAATTTTTATGAAATTTTGGGGTTATGACAATTCAGTTGATCGATTTCATGGATCATGCTGATGGAGGATTGCATCGTCCTTGGGATTGTGTCCTAAAGTGATCAGGATTGATCATCCAACAAATAGATTATGTGTACTACAGGTAGCGTGGCGGTCAAGGATCAAGTAGATCTAAGTACAATAGAAAATGGTCAAGTAGATTGAAGCGTGGCTACAAAGGATTAAGAAGGATCGAATTGCTGCTGCAAAGGATCAAAAGGATGAAATTGTTGCTACAAAAGGATCGAAGTGCTGCAACAAAGGATCGAGAAGATCTAAGTGAAGCTACAAAGGATCGAGAAGATCGAAGTGTTGTTGCAAAGGATCGAGAAGATCAAAGTGTTGCTGGAAATGATCGAGAAGATCGAAGTGCTACTGCAAAGGATCGAGAAGATCGAAGTGCTTCTGCAAAGGATCAAGAAGATCAAAGTGTTGTTGGAAAGTATCAAGAAGATCAAAGTACTGCAAAGGATCTAGAATATCGAAGTGTTGCTACGAAGGATCGAAATATCAAAGCATTGCTGCAAAGAAAGGATCAAGTGATCATGTGATGCAGAAGATGAAGAGTAACTGTTCCAATTACTGATTGTGAAAAACTTCCTATGACGTATAGATGTATTACCTCAATGTATTGTTGTATTTATCTCTCTATTCTCCTATATTCTGTAATGATGTTGTCAATAGAATAACCTTCTTGGTAAGGGGGAGTGTTGAAATATTATGACTTCAAAGGATATTCTAAATGTACTTTACTGATGTAACCCAAGGGAGATGTTATTATTCCTTTGACGGGATGTTACTATTGGATTTGGTCGTCATAGAGTCACAAGGTAAAGCCTCCACTTGTGTCGATTCTTTAGTACCCTAATAAATAATATAATATATTGTTTTGAGTATTCCCAAGTGAAGACAGCCCAAAAAGTTTAGTGGGGCCGACTTGTCTAGTGCAAATGTCAGTTGACACATTACGTATAAATTGAGGAGCCATGGTTCTTATTTCAATACAGACTTACTCACTTGTGTAGCGCATAGGAGAGAGAGAGAGAGATAGAACAGAAGGAGGAGAACACCTGTTTTTGGGATTGCCTTTTATACATATTATACAGAGGATGTTTTTGCTGGGTTTTCTTCCCCTTGAGGGTTTCCAAGGATAAATGTTGTGTCTATCTAGTGATTCTATTTCTATCAGCGATTCTTGATATTTTTCTTCTGTGATTTTGAATTGAATACTATTGAATCTAGTCTAGCATATGAAATCTTAACAGAATCTACTTCAAATAAAGAACATGTATCATTACTCTCTCTATTTGAACCCAAGAATGTTGAAGAAGCAATTAATGATGAAAATTGGATGAAAGAAATGAAAGAAGAAATAAGTCAAATAGAAAAGAATGATACATGGGAATTAGTTCCCAGACATTTAAATAAAACTGTTATCAGGGCTAAATGGGGTTTAAGAAATAAGCTGGATGAAGCAAGAAACATAACTAGAAATAAAGCTAGACTAGTTTATAAAGGGTATGCATAGGTAGAAGGCATAGATTATGGAGAAATGTATGCTTATGTTGCAAGAATGGAATACATTAGGCTTATTTTGGCTTATGCTAGTTCTAATAACATTAAAGCTTATCAAATGAATGTAAAATCTGCATTTTTAAATGGTAAGTTAGAGGAAGAAGTTTAGATGGAACAACAAGATGGGTTTCAGGTACAAGAAGCAGTAAATCATGTTTATAGGTTGAAAAAGGCTTTGTATGGGCTAAAACAAGCTCCAAGAGCTTGGTATTCCAGACTTGATAAGTAGTTAATGGCAACAAGGATACAGAAAAGGCAACGCTGACAATAATATTTATATTAAATAAGAACATGGTAGCTTGTTCATTGTTGAGATTTATGTAGATGATATCATCTTTGGTAGTGATAATGATCAAATCAACCAAAAGTTTGCAGACAGTATGCATAATGAGTTTGAAATGTCCATGCTTGGTGAAATAAAAATTTTCCTAAGTCTTCAAATTACTCAATGTGATAAATGCATTTTCATTTCTTAAACTAAATATATCAATGAAATTCTCAAGAAGTTTCAAATGCAGGATAAACCAGTTGGTACTCCCATCGTTACTGGATGTAAATTAAGTCAAATTGATGATTCTGAAAAGATTGAGAAAAAAACATACAAATATATGATTTGTAGTCTTCTATATGTTACAACTACAAGGCCTGATGTTATGCATGCAATTTGTCAAGATTCTAGGTTCCAGGCCTTTCCCAAAGCTTCTCATTTACTTGCAGTCAAGAGAATTCTCAGATATCTTAGGGGCACAGCAGAGTATGGTTTATGGTATCCTCAAGATAATCATCTTGATTTGTATTCTTTCACTGATGTTGATTGGGTAGGTTGTGTTGATGACATAAAGAGTACTAGTGGAGCTCATTTTATCTTGGAGGATGTCTGGTGAGTTGGTCTAGCAAGAAACAATTAGCAGTTTCCCTTTCTTCTACTAAGGCAGAATACATTGCAGCTGCAAATTGTTGCACTCAAATTCTTTGGATAAACAGATGTTAGCAGATATACATATTCATTATGATGATCATGTCCCTATCTTCTGTGACAATACTAATGCCATTAATATTTCCAAAAATCCAGTTATTCATTCCAAAACAAAACATATTCCTATTATATTTCATTTTCTCTGAGAGTAGGTTTTAAATAATACTATTAAGATGGAATATGTTGGTACAAAAAATCAAATTGCTGATATGTTTACTAAGCCTTTACCTAAATTACAATTTGAGAGTCTTAGGGGTTAGTTGGGGGTTTTCCTCTATAATTATTCTTCTCTCATTATAATCAGGATGGAAGGTTTTCATGGTGGTTATTTCAACTCTGTAATACAAGTTTTGGATCATCTACAATACGTTTTTCTCATTGGTTACAACTTGCACAGGTTCATGTCTTTTTTATAGGGGGAGTTAGTGTTGCTTCAGTTGTTATTCAGGTAATTTTTCTTGGTATTTCTAATAGTGGGAGCATGATTGATACTTTGTTATAAATAACAAAACAGGGAGAACAAGTTTAAGTTTTCCATCTATGCCAAAGGGGGAGTTTGTTGGTAGAGTTTTTTGGCCAGTTACACAGGACTGGGGTTTGGTTTTTGTCATTGATGTCAAACTTAGGGTTTCCATATTCATAATACAGATGATGGTTATATTGTTTTGAACATTCACCATTGTCGGAGCTCTTACATTCATCATTTCCAAAGCTCTTCACTTTAACATTCACCATTGTTAGAGCTCTAACATTCACCATTAATGTCGGAGCTCTTCACTTGCTTAGTTTTCCCAAATGAAAAACACTAACTATTGAGAAGGATTCCAATATATTAAATAGAGATTGTTTCAACAAAATGAAAGAATGTTTAACTGTGGAAAATGACTGAATAGTTTTGAAAACTTATGGAAAACGTTTGACTATTAACCCATATTCACTGCATTTGGAGGAGAGCAGAAACTCTATGAAATCTAATGTAAAAACGTATGAACAAGAGCCACAATGTAATGGAAATCACATTTGAATGTTTTATTGGGTCTAGACAGTTATAAACTAAATCCTATAGAAGAATGCGTTGGGATCCAGAGTCTGTGAAAAGGATTTTTATTATTTCTTAAAACCATTTTTTTTCCTACTAATTGACTTCCTCAGCTAAATATTGACCCCTCTTATTAAGACTGAGAACCGATGAAGCTTTGACAAATAGTTAACTTTTGTTTTGGCAAAAATGTTTTTTCTATGAATTGGTTTATACAATTTTAATAACTAAAACCTCTTTGAGTAATTTTCATAACCGTGGCCTTTTCTCACTGTTTAAAGGATGAAAATACAAGTAACTAGGTGCAATGGATGTGCATAAATGAAAAGATACGTTGTCTTGAATGAAAACAGTAAGTTGACGGGTTACAAGATATAGGCGTTAGTGTTCCACAATAGCAGGAACAGAGCATCATCAACCTCATTCTTCAATGCCACAAAATCCAGAAACAAACAAATGTGTTGAACTCTAGCAAAAATGAAGATGATCAAGTTGTTTTTTGGTTTTTATATAAGGTCGATTAATGTGGGAGATATAGAGTTCTGGAAATCTGTCTAATTTCTTCAAAAATGACAAATATGCAGAGGTGAAGTATGAGGATTGAATAGTTGATTTGTAAATGTTTATACAGAGAATGAAAACTATGATATAAATTTAAAATGGTTTGTTTTGTATTTTAAAAAAAATAGAGTTCATTATATTTTTGAAATGAAGATTACTTACCAGAGTTTATAAAAGAATAAATTTGGACAGATTGAGTTGATCAGTTTTGGTTTTGATATTGGGAGAACTATTAACAGAGTTACATTAACAGGTTTGGTTTTGGTATTTGCAGTGTATTAACATGATTGCATTAACATGATAGGATTGATTGTTATTGGTTGATATTGATATTGGCAGCTTCTACAGGGAGGAAGGGAGGAGCTAGGGAGACTAACAATGTATTTACAAGTTGATGCTTGTATTAAGATAGTATAAGCTATCTTTCAGTAGGAGATGAAAAGAAAGAGGTAGTGTCCTGAGGTAGTAGCCTGAGGAGCTAGGGAGACAAACAGTGTATTTACAAGTTGATGCTTGTATTAAGATAGTATAAGCTATCTTTCAGTAGGAGATGAAAAGAAAGAGGTAGTTTCCTGAGGTAGTAGCCTCATCTGAGTTATTGCTCAAATAAATTATCATGTAATTGAATTTACCTGCTTATTTTACATCCATAAGAAGAATATGTTTTTCCCTTTATGGGTTTCCTCATGAATATTTTGTGTCTCTATCCATTTTCATGTGATTAATTGTCATAAAATAATCAATTAGTTTAAATTTGTAGAAAAGAATTAATTTGTTATAAAGGAGCATAGTTAAAAAATTACAACTAATTCACCACCACCCCTCCCCCCCGCTCCCTTCTCAGTTGCCTGACATGACTAACAAAAGGTATCTCTTTGTTTTAATGAGTTCAAAGAAAAAAATTAATATAGCCAAAGATTAGAATGACCTCTCATGAGATCCATAGTGAAACAAGTCATTGGACAGTTCCTAAAACACCATGGGTGGAAACGATCTTCCATCTCTGCGAGAATAGGAACACTAAAGATGAAAATCACTTCCTCTTAGAGTTCCCTGCGTACACCCACATTAGATATTAGTTTTATAATATTTGTTGGAATACCAACCTTCCTAGACTTTTAACATGTAAAAATTATAATGAGCTCGGGATGCTTATCTCCAAGCTCTTTGAGCATAGGAATACAATTTTAAAACAAACTAATTAATTTGTTTCTTTAGGTCCGATAGACCAAAGTTTGGTCTCAGTGAACGTTAACCACCACCACCATCATCATCATCATCATCACCTATGAGACATAACTACATATATAATAGTTATATGGAGAGTCCGTAGTCTCAGAAAACTTTAAGCAAGAACTCTTAGTCACTTATTAGACCAAATATTTGTGACATGGCATTAAGTGCTATGTCATCGTCTCGTTCAATGTACACTATCAAAAGTCGTTAGTATAGAACAATGCTAATATGATTTGCTATGCCTAGTGTGGTGTGACATTAATGGTGTAGGTTTTGAGGGGCATGTCTTCCCCATTTGAATATGTGTTAGAAAAATATCCGATGAATAATAAAGAACTTCATTCTAGATGAATGAAATGCATCTCTATTTGTTACTTTCTTAGTTGTGAACTACCTATTTTAGTGAGCAAATTATTTTTTCACATAATGATGTAATTTTACGTTGAGATTTTATCAATAAATGTTGAGATAATATCCCTAAATAATGTAGTATTTTCTTGTTTTAAGGATAAAAAGTAACTTATATAAATTTTTATAAAATATATAAATAATGTCCATAAAAATATAGTTCTTTAAGCAATAAAAATAAAAAGTTCTATGGAATCCATCCATCCATTATCACCTTCTTCTTATACTAGGTGTTTTTAAAATCTAGACACCTTCTTATTATTGCGAGTAGGATAAAAGACAACTAAAACGCCCAACTTCTCTAGCAAATATGTGATAAAAACCGATCAAAATTCTTTTTGTAAATTGATAATTTCAGTAATTATTAAACCTAAACTAAATCCCCATTTTTAAAACTAGCCACATCATCAAAATTGCAAATTAAACAACCATTTCAACACGAGTTGGTCTGCCAAATTTCAATGGGTTGTGAAGCGTTTTGGTTAGCACTTATATTACTACCTATTAATGTTATTATTAATATGCATTCTATTTTAATGCAATGCAAACATGGTAGGTGATAGTACATTAAAATATATTTAAAACTTGTCATAAATATGTTCTTCTAGAAGAGGACCCCATTTACCATTAAAAAGATCTAGGCCTTTTTTGAAATTTAACAAAATTTATATAATCTAAATTTAAAAAATAATAGTTACTATCTTTATATTTTCAGAGTAATGCTTTACGGAAATTTCGCACCATTTTTAATCGAAGTTTATAATACTATCTGTTTCTAGAGCTTTGTAACCCTTCAGAAAATATGAAGGTTTCATTACCTAAAATCCTCAATGCCAAATGGGTTGCGTGGTTGAATATTTCTCATTACCTAAAATATGAAGGTTTCATTTTAATCCAGAATCTGATTTCCATATATGGTGTACTCTAATCGCATCGCATCTTGTTGTAACTCCCAAACCTAATACCAATATTCAAGTCCTTAATAACTATGCAAGTTTGGTTTGTCAAATATAAATTCGTTTTAAGTATACATATTTTTTAGTGAGTAATTAATTTTTAAGATTTTTTTAGAGTGTAGTATGTTAAAGTTGAGATAAGCTTTAATGTTTTTAGTGAACATTTCATCTATCATTTAGATTTATAAAAAAATATGAATTTAATCATTAGTATATGCGTAAGTAATTCTAGTTAAGATTATACTTAGATATGCTAGATGTGGACGAGTGGGTGAAGGGGTGTTGTGTTAAGACACCTCTAAATTGAATGGTCAATATTAAAGGTTGCTGCTATCCACCGAGAGTGGGATCCCATGTGATTTAAACTTAGAAATATATGTGTATGAATGTAGGGTAATAATAGAGAAATGATGTTGAGCTTGGAATGAAAAGGTCAAGCTAAAAAGTTTTAAAATGATTACAGCAAAGAGAAAAAAAATCCAAAATAAATTTACATTAAAATTATAAGATAAAAGTAAAAAAAAGAAATATTTTAAAATTAAAAGCCCAAGAAAAAACAAAAAGTTGCAATGGGGAACCATGATGCCACTTGAGATATCTTTTAGTCTTTCTCTCTTTCATTTAATATTTAAAGTATTAAAAGGTAATATATAATTTGTAATATTATAAATATTTTATTTTATTTTTTGGTTTTGAAAAAGAATAGACAAAAGCTTAACTATTTATATATATGGGTAAAATTTCCCTGAATCCTTTGAATGATATAGATCAAGCAAGGATAGTCGAATAGAAGTTTTTAAGCGTGGGGATCTTCCAACCCAATTAGGAGTAGCGTTTACAATTCTTGTAGGCTGTTGCTTAGATGAAGAACTTCATCATTTTCTAAAAATTAATTATAATGGTTTTTTATAAAGTTTTTTAAATTATAAAAAATCTTTCTTTAAAGTGTTTGATAATTTCTTCACTAAGAAATTGTTTTAGGTTTATTTATTTTATATAATAGTCTCTCTTACTTAATCACATCAATCTAGATCATTATTATTTTAATGGTCCATTTCTCTCTTTCATGTCAACAGGGTTTTATATAAGAGTCTCTTTCTACATAATAATATCAATCTATATTATTATTAATTTTAGTGTTCATTTCTTTTTTATCATTAATCTAGATTATTTATATTTTTGAAATGTTTAAATAGAAATTATATTCAATTCCAAAAGCTAATTGTGATAATTTCTTCACTAAGAAATTGTTTCAAGTTTACTTATTTTATATAATAATCCGTCTTACTTAATCACATCAATCTAGATCATTATTATTTTAATGGTCCATTTCCCTCTTTCATGTCAACGGGGTCTTATATAACAGTCCCTTTCTACTTAATTACATCAATCTATATTATTATTAATTTTAGTGTTCATTTCTCTTTGATCACTAATCTAGATTATTTATATTTTTGAAATGTTTAAATAAAAATTATATTCAATTCCAAAAGCTAATTGTGAAATTGTTTACACTAAGATTTGTTTTAAAAAAGTAGTTAGATCTGTAATACTAGCAACAATAACTTTAATGATAATATGTTCCATATAAGTTTATAAACATATATTTGATATACTTTATATTTAAAAAAATATTAATATATTAAATATAGGTATATGAACATGTTGGTTACTAATATTATTATTATAACAACTTAAAATTATGTAAATCACCCTATAAAAAATAAAAAATTAATATTATTATAATAACTTTAATATATGTAAATCACGGGCTAGTAAAAATTGAAAAATTAAAAACTGTATCTGAAGTTTAAGGGAAAGATATTAGAAAAATGAAGACCTGTATATTAGAAAGATTATTGTAAAAATAAAATACCTTAACTTTATACAAATTGATTACCTGCATGACACACACGGGCCCTTTCATAAAAAACGAAAAAAAATCTCATTTCAACATCTTTCGGCCCTTTCACAAAAAACGAAAAAAAAATCTCATTTCAACATCTTTCGTAATATTTGATGACGTAAACATGAGGATTCAAGAGCCTATCCCAGAGTTTGCAGTTCCTTCAAGATTGTGTGGGTTACGCAATACCTCTGCATCCAATTAGGAATTAGGTTAAAATGGAGACAATAAGCCCAGCCTGCTAAAGAAAACATGCAGAAAGATTGAACAGGTAAAGAAAATGTAGAAAGATTGAACAGGTAAAGATATGGAAACATTAAAGGTGAAAGTCCCTCGCTGTCGCTGGCATCGCTCTCCAGATTGAAATCGTTTCCCAAGCAGTGCAGTGCAAATTGATGGTATATTAGGCTTCATCCCTCACGATGCCCCTCCTCTCAGACGGAATATTGGTGGCTGCAAGCGCAAAAAAATTCGGCCTTGCATAAACCGGGAAGAGTCCCAACGGTCGCAGCAACAACCCGATTGCTCCTGGCATCAGCGCCCCCCAACTGGCGTGACTTTCATGAAGTACCATAAACGAAAGCAGAGTTTCAAGGCTACTCAAACTTTTTTCAAAATTAACTCCCCTTCTCTGGTTGACATACTTCCTTGACCAGTGATGAACGACAGGTGTCGTGCTGTCTGTCATCACTGGTGGAAGAAGTATGTCAAGGGAAGAAGTGGAGTTAATTTTGAATAATGTTTTACTAGCCTCGAACTCTGCCCTGGTTTATGGCAAGTAATAAAACTCACGTAGGTTGGGGCACTGATACTAGGCGCAATGGGATGGTTGCTGCGACCCTTGCTACTTTTCCTGGTTTATGTTACAGGTATGCATGCATGTGAACGAAAGAAGGCGTCATCTTTTTTCGAAGTTCGTCTACGTGTTAAAAACTAACACACAGTACCAGGATACAGCCTTGATCCTTATCCTCTTGTGAATCAGAGATGAATTCTGGGTGAGAAACACAAAATCCTTATCATCTCGGACCCTTAAGAAGATGAAGACAAAGAGGTTCACCTTCCTGTACACCTGTACTGTGGGTTGATCTTTATGTTCTTGGGCGAGCATTAATGGTGTGCACATGACCAGTTCATGCAGTATTTAAAGCTCTGCAGTGCGGTGGGGTGATAGTGTTGGGCATCTTCTTGTGGGTCCGAGATGGTACTGCTTTGCATGTGAACGAAGGAAGGCATCTTTATTTTTGTCTACATTCGCTTTGGGTGGGAAAGCAAAAGATGATTTCCGGCCCACCGGTGGGAAACACAAAATCTTAAAAGATCAACGCACAGAAGAGGCGTACAATAAGGCTGTCTTCGTCTTCGTCTTCATCTTCTTGTGGGTCCGAGATGATATTCTGCCTGTCAGTGGTTTGCATATGAAACCAAGGAAGGCATTTTCTTTTTCTCTTTTTCTTTTTCTTTTCGTAAGACATCTTCTTATCACTTCTGTCATCCATCACTGGTTAAATCTGGACGCACACTCCATTCGTGGGATAAAGCCAAACGTTTGTTTTGTTTTTAATTTTGGTTATAAAATTGGGTGAAAATCAAGTTTGGAAATTGCAATTTTTGAAATTATACAATTTCACCCAGGGCCATCACAACAAGATTTAGTTTTCGGTATATTAAATAACACATTTAAAAACTACCTAATCATTTTCACTATTTGATTAATAAAAACTGCAATTTCAAAAAACTTTTTTCTGCCTAGTAATAAGGGGCGTTTTGGTCGTCTTTTATACTGTTCTCCATTCGTTCACTATGCTGCTCCCTCTCCATTTCCTTTGCGAAAGCATCTTCATTACATTCTATGTACCATTTCTTTTTTATCATTGTCTTGGGTTTACATGGTTTACTTGCGAATGAAGATTTAATGTTCATACCTTAAACTATCTCCATCTCTATCTTAGACTTCGACTATCTTGTATATTTATCGTGTATATCTGATATATTTACCCATATTCAAATTTCTACTTTTATATGTATTCTTCACTAATCTTGTTGGGCACCTTTGGTACTCAAACGGAAGTAGAAATTTGAATATGGTAAATTCCAAATTTGAATATAATTTACTATTTATATGAACTGATTAGATGATGGGGCTAATGAGGAGGGTCACTTTAAGATTAGCAAAACTCTATGGTCTAGGGTTTGAAGTTTGAAGTTTGATGCCATGATATATCTAGATAAGTTCGATAATAAAATAGATTGTATGTTTGATATGATGCTAGATTCGAGAGTAGACAAAGTTAACTCATCGTTCAAGTCCCACAAAATGAAGCATGGGATGGGAAGATCAATACATTTCTTGGGGGTTCTCTTAAGTCACTCCTTGATTCTAATGCTAACGATTCGTGTGACCCTTTAGTTAACTCTCATTGCTTCGTGGGAGGTCAGTTAGATTTGAGTGATTTCATGACCCTATGTCCACCAACATCCTTTAAAAGCCTGGAAACATCATGCAACGTGATTTGTTAATAGGGCGGTGGAGCAGCTTTAGCCATTGGTGAAAGTATTAACTGTTACAAATATTGTTGACTTGGAGGGTTGCATTCCAAGATTTTTGTGGACAGTGAGTTATTTTACCTTTATTATCAACTTGTGTACAACAGCAATTAGTATCGGTGGTGGGATATAGTCTTTTATTCATTCATTGTCGAGGGGGTGGTTAGGGTTTATATTACAAAAGAATGAAGATGCATAATGGATTCTCCATTAGTGTTGGCTTTTGGAAAAATATATTTCGATGTTAAAAATGTGGCATCTCTTTCTCGACCCTAGGGATGTATTCTCATATAGTATGCGAACTTATGTTAAGTTACCTAGAATCTCATTGGAATGCTCAATGGAGGTGGGTTTGAATACTATAGGAAATAAGATTGGTAAATTTGTTGCAATGGATGCTAGCTTACTAGATAGATCTTAGTGCTAGTTAATGCAAATTTCGGTCAGTTTGAAGACCCGTTAAGCTTTATACAAATTGATGGAATTGATTGTTGCAGAAAAATCATATACTGATACCAATAGTACAAAATGAGAGATAAGCAAACAGGCGACCAAAAAATTTGGCCACCATAATATTTTCAAGGGATAAATGTCTAAAATTGAGAAATTTTAAGTGAGCTAACTAAAAATGACCAAGATAAATGATCAATTTGGTCACTAGATAAGAACTAAACTAAGAATGACCAAGATAAATGATCAGTTTGGTCACTAGATAAGAACTAAACTAAGAAGCTACTCACCTCCTGTTGAATGCCCAAAATATGTACCCAAGTAGCTACTCACCTCCTGTTGAAGCTCGATAACCAAGAAACCAAAATGACCAGAATGCCCATTGCTATTTTCACATTCTTTTTCCACCTGGTGAGTATTAAAAAAATTGATTTTATACTATTATCAGCGCATGGGAAGATCCATTCTTCACACGCATTCCTATTCTCCTTCCCCTTCCCCTTCGACCTCACGATTGACCACCAATTAAAACTCCTATAATTGATTGCGTGCCCTGTCATTGAACTCAAGGAAGACACATTACGGGCTTCATGTTCAACCAGCGCATTTTCTTGACACATGATATTAGTTCTCCCACCTCCAAGATAGAGAGCCCACCATTTAGAAATGAGATTATCCTTCTTGCATGCAGAAGAGACGTTCATAATTTTTGAATTGGAGATTCTATTTCTTCCTCTACGCATGAATGATTGTGGAGACCAGTTTACTCAGGAAGTAGTTTATCTATTGAAGTACTTAAAAATTGCTAGCAACTGTGGACCGGTGATGGAAAGAATGCAAGAACATATTGCCTATGCATTCATAATAATTTCATAATGAGAGTACCTGCCATTAACTGTGTAATGAATACCTGTAAGTTGAGATTGATACTAATCCTTTGTGATGATGAAATCCTTCTCATGGGATCTAGCTTATTCCTATCCTATATTCATTACATGAAATCTCTCTATAGTCTAATGAGACTACTCTGTTAGCCATTAAATCATCCTGCTTATTGTTTGTTTTTAGGATATGAAAGAAATTTATTGATTTGAACTCCCTTCCTAGACAGATAAGGATGTGGTGCATTTTGTTTATCGGGATCTTCATCTTATTATACAACAATATTTCTTCCCTTATGACCATGAGAGAATCACCATAGACTGCTAACACCTCCATTCCAGAACTATTTGCAATCTCCAGCCCTTTGATAAGAGCAAGCCACTTAGCCCCATTATTGGATTTCTTGCCCAAGCCCTAGGCATAATCCTTCTGCTTGTTCCCCACAGGATCCAAAATGACTCCACCTACCCTAGCCAACCCCAGATTTCCTTTAGAGGCCCCATCAAAGAGTAGGGAGTTACAACCTAGGCTTAGCCTCCAATTAGTGAAAGCTTCTTCGGTCATCCTCAACTGCCAATTTACAAAAATGGGCCTTTTGTTGTTTTATTCCATCTATTGGTAACAAGTTGAAGAAATTTAAGATCCCACACTCTTTCCTTATAAATCAAAGGCTCATTGTTGATATGCTTCATCCCCCTCATAACTAAGGCTTCCACCAACAACGATTTTGTAGCAAGCATTACTTTCCTTGGACTGGATGCCTCACCTTCAAATAGTTCTTTCTTTTTAGTTACCAAAAGATTCCAGCAGAGGTATTTAGGAAGGGAAACCTAGTCTCTTGTGAGATCCATATTTTTAAGAAGAGAACCATGATAATAGTATTTCCAACAAGAAAATAGGTCATTCCAATTTGTTGGAAGAATCATGTTTATATGTAACTCTTGTACAACCAGAGACTAAACTTCTGTGGAAAAATTACGTTGCAAAAAAATATGGTTAATGGTATCCTCTGCCTCTTTACAGAGTACAAAGTGTGAAGGCCCTTGAATCCCTCTTTTTTTCAAATTCTCAGTAGTCAGAATTTTCTGGTGTGCTAATATCTCTACAAAGACATTAATTTTTGGAAGACCATCATTGCACCAGACTTTGTTCCACTTGTTGTCCGCTCTGTTGAGTCCTTCATAATTGGAAATGATTCGATATCCTTCTTTTACGGTGTAAATCCCTGATTTACCCCATCCTCTGCTATCTGAAAGATGGATGTGGACATATGCAGAACCTTGGAGAATCAAGCAAAGAGCATTAAAATCAAACATTATATGCTCAGGAACATCCAAGGCTTTCCATCCACCCCATCTTCCATTTTTTTTCCACAAATATAGATCATAGAGGGTAAGTTTTTTTAGATTATTTAGCCATTGCTTGAGATCTGAGAATGCCACTAGATGGTTTAGTAGAGAGACTGTCCCCAAACGATCTTGCCAAATTCTAATATGTTTACCATTACCAAGGCTCCAGTGTAGGTGATTTTTGATGATATGATCTACCTTCTTGCAAAGGATCTAGATTGGAGACCCCTTCCCTGTTAGTGGGTACTAATATACACATTGTTTCCTTTCTCTCTTCATATACTTCTTCCTTAGAATCTCCTTCCACCAGCGCTTCTCACCAAAGACAATCCTCCACAGAATTTTCGCTCCTAGAGTGAGGTTCATCCTTGTCGAAGTCCCTTATTCTAGTCCCACCACATTTTTTCGCGCTACCTACCACGTCCCATATTACAAGATGAAATTTTTTGTGCCATTTGACTTGCCCCCTTGCCAAAGAAATTTTCTAATTTCCTTGGTCATTTACTGCATAACTTTCAATGGAGATAAAGAAATTGAGCATGTATAAATTGGATAGGCAATGAGGATAGAGTTTATGAGGACAAGATTACCAAATGGGTTGAGCCACCTTGCTCCTGAAGAGGATTTTTTTTCTTGATCTTATCGACGATACACTGCCAGTCAGCATAATTGTTTTTACCTTTGAAGATATGGTTCCTGAGATATGTGAAAGAGTTCCAATTTAACTTTCCTTCGAAGCCAAGAATTCTGGAAATCCTTGCCATCGTCCTAGGTGGACAGTTCCAGGAATAAAACTTGGATTTTATCATATTGAGCTTGTCGTTTGAAGCTTTTAAGAATGAAGACAGAGATTCATTAAATCTCTCTGCAATCACCGTGGAAGCCCCACCAACCAGAATTGTATCATCTGCAAACTAGGCATGCATTGCAGCTTTGATCCCCCTAACAATATTTAAGCCTCTTAGCTTTCCATTTTCCTGTAATTCTTGGATATTTCTGCTTAGTGAATTTTCTATCAACATAAAGAGAAGATGTGACAGTGGGAAGCCTTACCCAAGGCCACGTGAGGCTTAGAAGAATTCATTTTGTCTTCCAATAGTTAACGGAGCAATCCATGGACTGTTAATGAAATATTTGATCCATATAGTAAAGTGACTTGAGAATCCAAACCTTGTTGCTTCCTTTCCATGCTAGAATGGATGACTTCTTGGACAATGAATATGTTATCTAGAATTTTCCTCCCAGCTACGAATCCCCCTTGAGAATCCGAAATAATATGCTTCATGAGATTTTTCATTCTTGTAGCAAGAATTTTTGTGAGAATCTTGTAAGAAGTGTTGCAAAGACAGATTGGTTTGAATCTTTCCACAGAGTTAGGATTTTTTTCCTTTGGAATCAAAGAGAGGAAAGATGAGTTTGTTTCCCCACCAATTTTGTCTTTCTTCCTCGTCCAGTTGAGCATCCTTCTCAGATCTACCTTAATGATGTCCCACGCAGCCCGATAAATGTTGATTGTGAACCCATTAGGCCCGACGACCTGTCTAGCTACAAATTCCAAATTGCATCACTTATCTCATGATCCGAAATTGGCTTCATAAGTTCCTCATTCTCATCATTAGAAATTTTAGAAGGGATAACCAAAAGAAGCTCATCTTGAGAGTTTGGATCCTTCTCCTCTCTATCTATATAGAGATTTATGAAAAGCTAAACAATATGCCTCTTGACTGCCTCATTCCCTTCAATTTTATTTCCATTGATATCATACAACTCTTTGATAGTATTAAAGCTTAATCTGGATTTTTATTTCTTATGGAAATAACTTGTATTGCTATCAACCCCTTTCATCCAGAGTTGTCTAGATTTGAGCCTTAATTCTTCCTCCTCCTTCCTAGTAGCCTTAACATTCTCATATTCAACTCTTTTTTTTTATTTAGAGCGAGCAAGTTCACTTCTTCGTCTTCCATTCTTTTATGGAAAGAAACAAGATCGTCTTGAATTGGTTTCTTTTGGATTGAAGGCCCTTTGAAATAAAGTTTAGCCCAATTTTTTAGACCGAGTTGAGTTGCTCTTAACTTTGACTCCCATATATAGCTAGGAGAGCCAAGGATCTTAGAGTTCCAAGCATCTTGAATGATTTCCACAACCTTGGGATCCTGCAACTAGAGAGGGTTAAAACGAAATGGGATAGAGCCCATCTTTTCAAAGAGAGTCAGGGACAAGAATATAGGCTTGTGATCAGAATTTGCTGAAGGAAGGGATATAGAGGTTGGGATTATATCCTTTTGTAGGAAGGAGGAGCTGAACAAAAACCTATGAATTCTTGCAGCAATATGACTAGGGCTCGTCCTTTTATTTCTCTAGGTATATTTCTCATTCTAGAGAGGAGGATCCAAAAGATCCATATCAACTATTATATCTTCCATTTTTTTCCAAAGGGGTCCCTGACGATCGAGCCTCTGCTCTTCTTCAGCTGGGATTTGGTGGCGTTGAAGTCCCCAACAAGAATAATATATTTTCCTTACAAGATCTCGCTCAACAAATTGAGAGTTTCCCAAAAGATCACCTTATCCCTGTAATGCGGTGGCCTGTATATATTACAAACAAAAATTAACTCTATCTTTTCTCTGCAATGCAACTCAGTGAGGATCCAATGATTGGATTCCTTTACTAATTTCAATGAATTATTTTTCTGAATTATAAAAGGTGGCAATTTCTCCTGAATCTCCTTTGGAGCTTATGGCTTTCCCTTGGTAATTTTGCCAGTGAAGTCGAGATAGGCCCATTACCCCTTCTTCGGCCATTTTTGTCTCTTGGATCATCAAAATGTCAAATTTCTTAGATTTGATCATGTTTTTAATAACATCCACTTTTCTTGAGCTCCCCATGCCTTTGCAATTCCAAGAGACAAATATCATTATTTCTTTGACATTTGAGGTCTTGCTCGAGACCTACTATCCGCTCTTGATCCTTCAACACTTTTGGTGTTTTGGAGAAGCTTAGTTTCCTCAATACTCATCTACCTCCTGAGATTGAGTTTTCTTTCTGCTCCCTGCTCCTTATGGTTCCAGTGTGTTTTTCTTCCCCTTGTGGATGGTGGTGGAGCTTGATCTGGAATTTCCTGTGATCCTTGCGGAGAGGACTAGCCTAGGGACTCTACCCTCAGATTTGGTCTGCTTTTTTTACCATTTCTACCTAAGGTTCCCTTGGGGAGGAATATCCTGCAAGAGCTTTCTCTGTCCCATCTTTGCTGGAATATGGAAGCGTTCTTGATCCCAGATCCCCACCTTCTTCTGTTTCTTCGCCCTCCGGAGTGATATCTGCTATGGGGATTCCTCCTTCTTTTATGTGAAGAGCCATGTATGGATTGTTGATGTCCATTTCCTTGGAGTTTGTAACATGCTCCTTAGTTTTTCTGGTTGAAAATCATTGTTATCATTGGGAGAGTTATACATCGCCTTCTTCTCTCTTTTCACCTGTTGCCATCCTTCTTCTTGACTTTTCCCAGGATCATCTATCGCTTATTTAGGGAATATTTTGACAAAGAGCCTATATTCATGGCACTTTCTACACTTGAACGGTAGCTTCTCATAGTTGACCTTCTATAGATATTCCCATCCATCCATGAACAGATTCACTTCTTCCAGTAAGCCTTTCTCTAAATCAACTTTCACACATATCCTTGCACATGAGAATAATGGCCCCTTTGGCTCTACCTTGTCAATGTATTTACCAAGGGTATTTCCAATGGCTTGAAGGGCCTCATCATTCCAATAGTATAGATGAAGATGAGAAGGCAAACCCACACCGACACTGCTGGGGGGAATTTCTTTTCTTGGTAAAACGATAGAGTCCAATGGTTTATATACAAGCCTCTCGGCCCCATGAAGTAAGACCCACTTATAAAGATGAGATCCCTGTCATCTTTGTTCTCAAACAAAAAAAATACCTTTTTCTGTAGAAGCAGTGTTGCAGGTCTCCGAAGATCAAAGGCATCAAGTTCTTCAAGATCCAATATTCCATGGTTTTCAGAGAGGGTCAAATCCTAGTAGATTGACCTACTAGACCCTTCTCACTCAAGGAAAGGTCCATCATTCTTGAATCAACTTCCATGATCTGGATGAGAGAAGATGTCGCCTGCCTCACAAAGCTAGATGCCTAGACTTCAAATACTAGAGGAGGCGAGGAGTCAACCAGAGTCTAGAAGGCAACCTCTAAGAGGCGTTTTCACTCCTCTGGAGGGGGATATAGAGGATCCATGAGCACTGTACAAGATCAGACCCGATTGAAATCTAATTGATTCAACAATGATAAAACCCAGTCTCCCGATGCAAGATCGAACAAGCCTGATCTACACACATCCAAGAGAAGCACGCCTCTATGCAACCCCGGCTACAATCTCCTCACACATGCTCAAGCGATCCTCGCGATCCTCACCTGCTCCAAGAAAAACAAAAACAAAAATAAAAGAATGAATATGTTCTTAAGTGCCAAGATTTTTTTTTCATGTTCATCATTCCACTTTGGTGACTCCTTCTGTCCTTATAATGAACTCAAATAAAAATAAAAAATAAAAGTAAATAATTTTAATGTACGAAAAAATTGGTTCGACTTGATAAAAATCAAATAAATATCAAAACATAATAAAACAATAGAGCCAATTATAAATTCATATATGAAGCTATTCACATTTCCTCAACACCCTTAAGCTTTCCTTTTAAAATTAACTAAATCACATAAATTTTTACTTTAAAAAAATTGCATAAACTTTCTTTCTGATAAAGAAATCTTGCCTATTAAACACAATTACTATTATCTTTTTCTTCATTTAATATAATTTTGGTTAACCCAAATTAAAAATGAAATATTAACCCCAACTAAATATTTATTATTACAATTACAATCTATTCATTATGTTCTTATTAATTATTTAGCAAAAATAAATGTGCATCAACCACTTTCATTAAACACAAAACTCTTATAGTGTTAAGTTTAAAAAATTAATATTAAATCAAGTTTTTAAATGTAATATTCTTTTTTAAGTTTAATATTCGTTTCATATTATTAGTTTACCAAATATGTTTCTGTCATAATAATAAAATGGTTTAAGAACTTTTCAAATGGTTAGACAGTAAACAAGCTATGGTTTCATAATATATGTTATCAACTAAGACAATATTTGTTTTTTAAATATATCATTAATTCTTGCTATCGCTGAATTTAAACACCTAGCTAGTGTTTGTTTTTCACATATTTGTTACTCTTTTTTTTCTCATCATTACATATCATTAATAAGGACATGTTCTTATTAAAACTTTATATGTACAACTAAAATTTATAGATAGCGTCATTTTGGCATTATAACATTTTAACACCATTTTAAAAACTAACATGACATTAAAAATATGAGTTTAAAGCTAAATTAAAAAAAAATGTTTTAAGTTAAATTTGATAACTAGATTCTAACTAAACCACATTAATCATTGTTTTGGATCTTTTTAAACTTTTCAAAGTATATTTAAGAGGGAGTAGTATTGTGGTTATTTTTCTAACTTTTAGAAATATGTTTTGATTTTAAAATATTGATTTTTATTGTAAATCATGGGCTTAACAATCACTCATGACCATCATATACATAAATACTGAATCTCGTCTAAATATTTTCTCTTAAATCCCTTGTAATCACCGTTTAATATTTAAAACTGTAAATATTAAAACATTCAAATATTATCACCATATTCAAACATTATTATCATGTTGAAACTAGAGTTAGGGTTGTTTAAAGTCGTTTAAACATATTCTCCATTTGCACACAAGAAAAGAAATACCTACAAATGATATAAATAATATATATCAGTTCTCCTTTTGTTGCACTGAAAAATATAACAACCAAATATGTAATGCAAATAATACGTATGAGTTTTCTCAAACAATATTATCATTTTCATTGAATGCATAGAATGCAACAATATGGATTAATTCATGGGGGATACAGATAATTAATGACCTAATACAAACATTACCTTCCCTCCCGATCATTGCAACAATATTATCATTTCCAATGCTTCCAGAGACTACAAGAATATGTATAAATACATTCGCCATTGCAACAATTAATTTATGGTGATATGGAACTAATTTGCGCAGGTAACAAATTGATTTGGTTAAGTAATAAGAATATTAATATAATGCCATAACAATATGATATTAATTACCACAAATATTACCTGCACAATCAAATATATGAAATGATACCCCTTTGCATATCATATATGGCAGTATGCAATAATGTGCAGGGTTATCCCATAGCGTGATAATTCATGGCAACATGCCTTTCAACTACACATTATGTTGAAGACACAATTTTAACAACAAAATGAATGAGTATTGAATTCTATAGAGAGGAAAGAGTTTGTACCTTGAGAGAATTGATCCCTCTCGAAACTTGATAAAACCACCTTTAAAATAGATCTATGCTAGTGGCTAGATGAAAATTGTTGTTACTGTACTAAGATAATAAGTTGTATGTTGATGAGAAGATATCGAGAAGTTAATGTCATCAGGGATGATTTTAAGGAACCATACTTATTTAAAAGTGTATAAATGTTGGCGAATATTACCAATTCTTAAAACGCCAACTATAAAATGATTGGCGATATTTTTCAAAAAATATTTTAATTTCCAAGGATTTTATATCGTTTATATAATAATTTGGCGATTTTTAGGGTGAAAAAATGTTACCCCATCAAAATTGTGCGAAACAAGGCTTCAAAAAATGCAAAATGGTGAATCTTTTTTGGGAGAAAAGCATGGAAAATATCCCATTGAGCTAACATTCGCCCTTAAAATTATTCCTGAATGTCATGGGTTGTGTCTTTCACTCGAGTGCGTGATGTGGTGGTCTCACCCATGTTAGAATTGATAGATGCGAGCATCCTCCATTCTACCATGGAGCTTCTTATGGAGTGTGTTGCCACCTTTCACACACCTGGGTCACGTGGCAGAAATCTTCAAGCCACTCAGTGTGTCCTTGGGGCAAGTTTCGAGTCAAGGCTATCACCTTGTTCTTGACTCCTCCGTTTAGGCTCAACTCCTAACGAAGCCAAGGGGGGTAGACCCTATTAAGTTACTGAGGCTAATTACTTAGTATGGTGATGTTAAACTGAATGAATTACTTAGGAGTTTGAAATTTAACCAAAAACAACCATAGATGACAAGATACAAAATGAGCGCACGAAAGCACAATGCTGAGACACAATATATATATATAGTAAGAAAATAATCAGTGCCTTAAAATGGAGTCAAAATAAAATCAATGTACTTGCATGTGCTTGGAGTGAATGTTTTGCAATTGCCTCTTGGTACGTTTTAAGTTAATGTGAAATATGATTTGATTAAAATTAGCCGAGGGGGTGGACTCTAGATATACCCGAGAGTACTTGGAGTATGTCCAAAACTAAACCTTCACGGCTACCCACAAAGAATATGTGGGCTGAATGGAGTCTCTAGGGCTATTGTTCATAATGCACCCGTTAGGGTGTGACAGAGATCGACGCCCCGAGGTCACTTTTCAAAAGTTCCCACTTCCTTTGGGTATTTTTCCACCGTAATGGTTTGATCTAGGTGTTGGATTTTCACCTTATGGTTTGTCAATTTGGGATAGTGAATCCTAATTATACTAGTCACTCAAATGCTTTTGATACAGCTTGACTGATCGGAGGAACCATAGCCAAGTGCAGAGCATACACACCAGAGTCTTGTCAATTTTAGTAAATTTTGAGATGGATGTTCTTGTTAAAAATAAAACCCTCCAGGAACCTCTTTCGGTCCAAGTGGACCTCAATCGGGGAATCAAGGAGGGGTTGATTTTATTATGGTTACTGAAACAAATGATGATAGCAAATGAAACATAAAAAGATAAGCAAACCACAATTTTCTAATTAGACTACCACGAACATTTCTTCACCTTTCGGCTCAAAAGGAGGCTCGTGGGGTAAGTATTAAAGTTACTTTGAAACCAATAGAAATTGAATATGGAATTGATTTTAAATCAAAGTATACTACCCTGCAAATTAATACTACGCTAGATTGAAAAAAGATGAACGAAAAGCAAAAAATGACACGGACGCAAATCCCCCCAGGGGGGATGGGGAATGGGCTCGAAAGAGCCTATTCAAAATTATTTTTATTACTAGTGGTTACAATATCAACAAAAAATATGATGCCTCTTGATTCTTATACAGAATGAAACCAAGAGCTTGCAAAGTGAAAAAATTAAAGATTTCAGTCAAAAGGGGAGACCCCTGGGGGGATTCAGAAGGCCCAAAAGTCACTTTCGAGCAGCAGCTCCTCCTTTTTTCTGTTATACCTGCTAAAAACCAACAAGCTTATTAGACTGAAATATGCCCAAAAGCACTCTAAAAGTACCTTTGGGTCTGCTTACTTTTAACCAAAAAAAGCTAAGTAAAAACTAGTTAAAAAAGGTAAAAAGGGAACCAAGGAAATTAAGCTTTCCTTGGGATCTTGGCTTGCCTTTTAGGTATCCAATATGATGTGCACTGATGGCTAGATTTATCTTTTATAACAGAAAACAGAAATCTAATGCATGCAAGCTACAAATTCTCTTTACAATTCCATGCAAAAAGGACGGTTTCCCTAAAGCTAGATCTAGAATGCTTATGAAACCTTTTAAGAGCAAGATCTAGATTATGGGCTTTGAGAAGATAGATCTATGTTAAATTTACTTTAAGATGATAGATCTAAACAATATCAAAGCTATGAACAAAGTAACCAGGTAAAAGAATTGATTTTGAAGGAGAAAGAGGAGGAGAGAAATGCTGGTAGCCTTGAAGATCCACCATGGAGTTTTCAGGTGGAATGTCGAGGGACTATGCCTTTGGAAGTTTTTGGAGAGAGTGAAGAAGCAAACTAGATCAGCATCCTCTCCAATCTAGGAACCTGCAGCTCAGCTGAAATAAAAAAACGTGTCTAAATACTTGTGAGATACGATTAGTACATACACAGAGATTCAGAATAACATGCATATAAGCTTATAGAAGATGTTGAATCTAGATCTCTAAACATACATCAAAGGAAAGAGATGGCCAATAAACTTATTGAAAAGCACCTTTCCTATCAAGATTATAATAAGCTTATTATCAATCTTAGCAATGAATCCACAAGCAATTAGCAAATTATGAACACAGATATAGGTTACCTCCGTAAAAAATGGCAATGATCATCCACACAAACAATGGCACAACACCGTCTTGCCTCCAAAGCTTCTCTTTATTTCAAATGAACAATAACAATAGTACAATAACAGCAGCACCTCAATCCTAGTTCTAACTAGCTTGGAAGATAAGGCTTATGCTTTGATTTATACAAAAACAGGAGATCCAGCCCAGGGGGGGCGCAAATCCCAAGGAGACAGATCAAATCAGCTGATGGAGAGTCAATCAATGTAGATATGAAACTGAATTGAGCCTACTTGTTAGCCTGGGGGCTGATTGAGCTGACACATCAACCCATAAACTGACACATTAGTCCACAGAGCATCCATGAGAGTTCACACATGTGGAGGAGAGAGAGAGGGTGCAATTCCCCATAAAGACTGCTAAAGATCAACTCTGGATCTGATTTGATCACCTCCTTCAGTCAAGGATTTGTCAGATCCAGTCAATCTGGTTCAGATCTGACCGATTTCAATCAAATCGGTTGAGAATCCACTGATCTATGATTTTGGATTTGCTCCATTATTCATCAATTTATTAATTAAAATAATCAATAATTGATTTTTGGGGCTTTCTGACCTGAGTGGTGGAAATCACTCAAAACTAGGAAATAGTGGGTCCATGGGTTTACATGGTGCTCTTAGCTTGAAAATGAGCACCTACATGACTGGAACTGATTATTTGGCCCACGTTTATTACAAAATCATTTTTTCCAATTAAACTATTAAAAAATAGCCTAAGTTTTGGAAATTTTAAATTTTAATAAAAAACGCTGAAAAAACTAAAAAATTGAAAAATTGAAAAAACCTAGGGGGACTTAGACATGTTCATATGACTCGACCATGATGTCTAGCATGTTTATACATTGACACATAGACTCTAATAACCTCAATAGGCCTAAATTCCAAGCCGGCCACCCCAACTTTGGAGATATGGAGTGAAAAACTTAGAAATTATGAGTCGTTTATTCAACAACCAATAATAACCAAGGGAAAAAACACCCTGAGCTAATCGAATTGACAAATAAAGTCTAAGAGACCAAGTCTTTTACAGACACTATCATGCTAGAACATTTATTACAATTCCCCCATGGGGTCTGAACATGTGATATAGTACAACAAGCACTTCCCAGAAGTACTTCCAAAGGTCTTTTGAAGTCCGAACAAGTTATCCTTGTCTGGTTCACCAGGCTCACTTGATAAAAAAACACTAAGTACAACTTAGGTTGTAATAGAGTGTATGTCACGAAATTATTCAAAATAAAATTTGGATAGATTAATCATTATTCAACTCGTGAGCTTGACATCTTATGCAAATCTTGATCTTCTTTGGTTAGTCAAGAGTTTGTTTGACCTTACAATTACAATTGTGTTAGGCTCTTGCTTAGCTGAAGAACTTCATCCTTTTCTAAAAATCAATTATAATCGCTTTTTATAAAGCTTTCTTCAATGAGTTTGAGCATTTCTTATTAGTTAAGAAAAATTTCTTATTGGTTAAGAAAATTGTTTTAGGTCAACCTGATTTTATATAATAGTTTTTTTATACTTAATCATATTAATCTAGATTGTTTATTTCTCTTTGATCACACTATTTTAGATTATTTATATTTTTAAAATGTTTTAGAAATTATAATAAAGTTAAATTTCAAAAGTTAAATGTAAAATTTTTTACATTAAAATTTGTTTTCAATATATTAACAACAATAACTTTAATAATAATGTATTTAATATAAATTTATAAACATATATTTGATATACTTATATTTGAAAACATTATTAATATACCATTATAATTATTATTGATATGATTGTTACTAATATTAATAATACATTATTATAACAACTTTATAAAAATTAAATAAAAATTGTAAATCATAAGGGAAATATATTAGTAAAATCAAGAACTGTATATTAGAAAGATTATTGTAAAAATAAAATACCTTAACTTTATACATATTGATTACCATAATGAGACACAGGGCTTCGTGAAAAAATGGAAATTATAAGAAAGAAAATCTCATTTCAACATGGGGTCCGAGAAAGAAAAGCAATTGAACGAAGGAAGGCATCTTTACTTTTGTCTACATTCACTTTGGGTGGGGAAGCAAAAGATGATTTTCGGCCCCCTGGTGGGAAACACAAAATATTTAAAGATCAACACACAGAAGAAGCGTACAGGAAGCCTGTTTTCGTCTTCATCTTCAATTTCATTTTTATCTTCATTTTCATCTTCATCTTCTTGCGGGTCAAAGATGATATTCTACCTGTCAATGGTTTGCATATGAAACAAAAGAAGGCCTTTTTTTCTTTTTCTTTTCCTTTTCTAAGGCATCTCTTTAAAGTCTTTTTTCCTTTACATCATCTTCAGGCATCCATCACTGGTTAAAGCTGATGGATATTGCTTTGTTTTTAATTTTGGTTATTAAATTTGGTGAAAATCAAGTTTGAAAATTGCAATTTGTTACAATTTCAACCATCACAATCATAATAGTTTCTGCAGAATAAATAACCCATTTTAAAACTACGTAATCATTTCACTATTTGGGTAATAAAAACTGCAATTTCAAAAAAAAAAAATTCTGCCCCGATATTATCAGGGCGTTTTGGTCCTCTATTATACTGTTCTCCATTTGTCGATTATAGTGCTCCCTCTTCATTTCCTTTGCGAAAGCATCTTCATTATAATCTATGTACCATTATTTCTATTTTTTTTTCATTTGTACCATTATTCCTGTTTTTTTCATTGGAGGTACGATATGAGGTTGGACTTGTACATGGTTTACTTGCCAATGAAGGTTTAATGTTCATACCATAAACTATCTCTATCTCTATCTTAGACTTCGACTTTTCATTCCGTGTAGAAAAGGAAAAGAAGTACATCTTGTATACCTCTCTCTCTATATATACTCTTCACCAACCTTCTTGGGCACTTTTGGTATTCAAATGGAAATTTGAATATGGGTATGATGGAAGGAAATTTGAAATTTGAATATAATTTATTATTTATATATGAAGTGAAGCGATTAGATGAGGGGCTAGTGAGGAGGGTCACCTCAAGACTAGCAAAACTCTAGGGGTTAGGGTTTTGAGTCCAACGTCATGATATATCTTGATAAGTTTATTAATAAAATAGATTGTATGCTTGATATGATGCTAGATTCGAGAGCAGACAAAGCTAATTCATCATTGTCAAAAGTTGTTCAAGTTCCACAAAATGAAGCATGGGATGGGAAGATCAATACATTTCTTGGGGTTCTCTTAAGTCACTCCTTGATTCTAATGCTAATGATTCATGTGACCCTTTAGTTAACTCTCATAGCTTGGTGGGAGGTCGATTAGATTTGAGTGATTTGATGAGCCTATGTCCACCAACATCATCTGAAAGACTGAAAAAACGATGCAACATGATTTGTTAATAGGCGATGGAGAGACTTTGGCCATTGGTAAAAGTGATAGTATTACAAATATTGTAGACTTAGAGGGTTGCGTCCTAGCTGGGAGTCTTTGTGGATGGTGAGTTAGTTTAACTTTATTATCAACTTGTGTGCAAGAGCAATTTGTGTTGGTGGTGGGCTATAGCCTTGTTATGCATTCATTGTTGGGGGAGTGGTTAGCGTTTATATTCAAAAAGAGTGAAGATGGATAATGGATTCTCCATCAGTGTTGGATTTTGGAGAAATATATTTCAATGTTAAAAATGTGGCATCTCATTTTCGACCCCATGGATGTATTCTCATCTAGTATGTGAACTTAGGTTAAATTACCTGGAATCTCATTCAAATCTTTGATGAAGATGGGTTTGAAGAATATAGGAAATAAGATTGATAAATTTGTTGCATTGGATGCTAGCTCATGGCATAGCTCTTAGCGCTTGGAAATGCACATTTTGGTCAATTTAGAGATACATCAAGGTTTATACAAATCAATGGAATTGGTTGATGGAGAAAAATCATATACTTAGAGATTGGTTTATCTTAAAGTGCCCTTTAGGTGTGCTTGATGTCTCCTTTATGGGAATGTTGTTGTCGATTGTCCCCTTGGATTCTAGAGGAAAGTATGGAGGCCAAAGTGACACGCAGAAGGGTGATTCCATGAAGGTGGGTTACACTTTTTGGCCAAATTTGGCGATGAAAACCTAATTTTTTACTAATGTGCTAGATAGAAGCCCTCGAAACACATATATGCCATGTGAATTTTGACTTGCAGTAAAAAAATATTGTAGAATATTATGTTGGCTTCCCAATATTATTTTTTTA
>LPNX010995075.1:489492-582752 GCA_001517045.1 Pseudotsuga menziesii | reverse complement strand
TGAGAGATCCTTATGACTGCATGGTCTCTGCATTCTGGATCTTCACATTCTTTAGCTGGTTTCTTAAGGTCATATTCTGATCTATGTTCTTCCCTTCAAAGAGCTTGGTCAAGGAATCAAACCTCATCGATGTCTTTAGGGAAGACACTTGTAGTACAAGTTGATTCGAAACTGAATCATCAATGATCTTCTGGGATTTGACCAAGTTCTTCTTGAGAAACGCTTCTAGCCTCATCTCCCTCTGAAACTAGAACCTCTATGCTCATGTAGGTGTCCAATCCATTTTCCTCAGATAGATCATATACTTCTAGGCTTGGAATTTGTCAACTTCACCAAGCTTATCATCAAGCTAATGTCATAGATCACTTTGAAAAGAGAACCTCAAATGAACATAGCAAAGGATTAGATCTTACCGATTTGAGGTGTCCGTCCTGGTTCCGGAGCTGGTTGATCTAGGGTTTGTCACAGAAACCCTAATTTCAACAACTTGGAATCTTTCAGATCTGATTGGCTACACAGATAGATCTCTTCAAATGGAGCTATCCAATGTACTCCATTTCTGAAAACAGTGGAGGGAAGCTCCCGGAACAGGAAGCCCTAAGTTTCCAATTTCTTTAGTAGAAATGCCTGTTAATGTTTCTATGATATCTCCGCAATTTCTGCTCCTATGTGTCTGAAATTTTGTATTGAGGTAAACTTGCATGTTCCTGATCCACCACCGCAGTTTTCATCCGAATTGGTTTCACCATTTGGGATTTATGATCCTTTTCCTAAGGTGACCTGTTACAGGACTGTTCAGAACAGTGAAGTTGTACGGAATGCCACGTGTCACTGGTTCATCTTCTGAGTCTGATATTCGGACCACAGAAATTACAGTCCGTGCCCTTTCTGGATATTCTTCAGGAATTCCATTTGGACCTCTGTAGCGCAAGATATTGCAATTCTCCCCAGGTGTCCTGTTTAGGGATGAATTCTGGAAGAGGCTGGAACCCTAACTTGGAGAGAACATATATCCTGAAATACAGCGAATATGAGGATTAATTTTGGACAAAATGTTCATCAGTATTTTATATTAGGCCCCTGCAATTTTCAGCTCCTGATCCTTCGCCAATCTCATAATATAGCGAATGTGCCAAAATGTAGCAGTTTTAGTAATTATTGTTTTTCTAGCTCGGGGTCAAACTAGGGTTTGACTTTCCTGGAGATTCACCCAACCAAAAATCTTGATCCAGGTATCTAAACTTCGTTTTTGATGAGGATAAAAATCCTATTCTGGTCTCACTCAAAAATTCCTCTTCTGTAGAAAGCCCTAATTTCCACATCGAAAATTGAAAATGCTCGGAATCGAATTCCGCTTCGACAGAACGATGCACCCTTCAAAGGAGAGTCAGCCTAGTCTTCTTTTGCTGATTGATTGTGGAGAGAGAACCAAAAAAATAAGAATCCCTAGCTTCTGTAACTTGTGAAAGATGCCCTATTCAGGTTTGCTCTGATACCATGTTAATTTTTCATATGCTTTACTAAGACATCAGTATATCATTTCATTTTTCATAATAAAAGCATATAAAGCAGGATCACTGAAAGAAACAGTATCACAAGAACAACACAGATTTATCCTGGGAAAACCCTAAAGGGAAAAACCCAGCAAAATCTTCCTCAATATAGATTCCCCAAATGGGAAAAAGGTAAAACCAACAAGGAGATCAAAAACCTGATTCTCCTCCTTCTCCAGCAACTCCTCTCCTCCACAAGTGCGCCATTCCAAGTGAGTGTGTGTGTCTCAAATGAGGAGCACTACAACTCTATTTATATTCATCCGTTTACTTAAAGTTTACTCAATTAACATGTCGGCTTAAGTTAACTCATGTAGGCTCAAGTTACACATGTAGGCTCAAGTAACCACACTGGGGTGCTGATGACCCACCTTTACAATTAGAGGGGACTACCTCATGACTCTTATTAGTTCTTCCGATTAGGAGCATCGGGGTACAATCTAATACAAGAGGTTCTCCCGGTTGGACCATCGGGGACCACAAAAGATACATAAAGAATATTCTTCGAAGTTACATTATTTCAACAGTGGCCACATAAAGAACGAAATTCATTGCCTCAATAGGTTGTGGAAGAATATTTTTGAATACTTGCTGAAGAGGATGTTGGATGAGAAAAGAGACAAAAAATGAAGCAACAATTGTCTATACAGTGAAAAAAGTCATGAAAATTATATAGACTTGCAAAAACTAATTGTTGGTGTGATGATGATGTCTCTAGCGGTAATGATGTTGAGAATAAAAATAATGATAGGGAAATACCTATTATATTTTTATCATTTAAGCTAGAAATACATTAGGATCTTTAACTAAGAGAATAACAAGCACAACAATTAAACACAAGAGACAATGAACACAATGTTTATCCTCGGGGAAACCATAAATGGTGAAAACCTCACAACTTCCTCAGAGATAGAATCAACCAAAAGTAAAGCCCCAAAATAGTAAGATGATCTCCCGATAGCAGTAACATCTTTCTTCCTTTCCCCAATGTCTTCTTCTTCCTCAGCTATGCGCTACAACTGAGTGTGAGTGAGTGTGTGATACATAAAGAGGATAGCTCTCTATTTATACTAATTCCTGACTTGACTAAGCCCAACTAGGGCCGAATTCTTGAGGAGATTCTAATAACGCTAGTGCCCCGAAACTGCGATGACTTTAACCCTTGACCAATAGGAGGGTTACCCACAATGACTTGACATGACTTGTTTACATTATATAACTTCCTAATATGAACGTCGGGGCATGACATGACTCAAGTAAATTACAAATACATCCCAGAATAAACATTGGATTACAATACATAAGAAATACAAGTGAATACATTTCGAAGTTACAATTTCATCAACACTCCCTCTTAACTAGGGAGGTATTCTTTCGACACAATTTTCTGCACAAGTCTTCTTCTCTATATCATCTGGATCACCATCAAGTCTTTTTCATATTCAAGTCATCTTCATCTTCAAGTCATCTTCATCTTCAGTTCATCTTCATCTTCAAGTCATCTTGATCATCGGATCTGGATCATCACTCGATCTAGATCATCAACACTGGATCTAGATCATCACTCAATCTGGATCACCGCTGGACATCATCGTTGGATTTGGATAATTACTCGATCTGGATCATCAGTCCTGGATCATTGTCACTGAATCATCATGGGTGCTATATCTTGATTCTTCTTGTCGCAGGAAGTTCTATAGAGCTAACCCTTTTTCATGCTATATGTACATATACAGAGCCAATCCTTTTTCATACTGGATGTATCATCACACAAAGCTATTCCTTTTTCATGCTAGATGTGGCATCCACTCAGAGCTTGTCCTTTTTCATACTATATGAGTCTTCATAGAGCAAGTCCTTTTTCATACTGGGTGTGGCATCCACACAGAGCTAGTCCTTTTCATACTAGATGAGTCTTCACAGAGCCAGTCCTTTTTCATACTAGGTGTAGCATCCACACAGAGCTAGTCCTTTTTCATACTAGATGAGTCTTCACAGAGCCAATCCTTTTTCATACTGGGTGTGGCATCCACACAGAGCTAGTCATTTTCCATACTAGATGAGTCTTCACAGAGCCAGTCCTTTTTCATACTGGGTGTGGCATCCAAACAGAGCTAGTCCTTTTTCATACTAGGTGAGTCTTCACAGAGTCAACCATTTTTCATGCTGGATGTGGAATCCACACATACATCTGACAATGGAAGGAACCAATCCTCCCACCATGTCACAACTCTTACATCTGACCATGGAAGGAACCAATCCTCTCACCATGTCGGAAGGGCACAACACTTACATCTGACCATGGAAGGAATCAATCCTCTCACCATGTCACAGCTCTTACATCTGACCATGGAAGGAACCAATCCTCTCACCATGTCAGAAGGGCACAACACTTACATCTGACCATGGAAGGAATCAATCCTCTCACCATGTTAGAAGGGTACAACATGGACACATCACTTCCTCTTGGGAGGAATATTGATCTAGAGAACACCAAGATTCTCCCTAAAGTATTCAAACTTCACCCTAACCAATGGCTTAGTCAACACATCAGCTATCTGTTCATCCGTTGCAACATACTAGAGCTTCACTAGTCCTCTCTGTACCATATCCATGATATAGTGATACTTGATCTCGATATGCTTCGACTTGTCATGGAACACCAGGTTCTGTGACAACTTCACACAACTCTGGTTGTCACAATATATACAAGTAGCATCTAACTGGAGATCAAATAAATTAGACAGTATCTTCCTCATCCATATTGACTCACAACTAGCTGAACAAGCTATGACATACTCTGCTTTAGCTATGCTCAGAGCCACACAGGATTGCTTCCTGCTAAACCAAGAGATCACACCTGATCCCATACTGAAGCAGCACCCTGAAGTGATATTCCTATCGATGACATTGCCTGCCCAATCTGAATCAATATAACCCTCCAGGTTAATTCTTTGATCAGTATTATACTTGAGCCCATAATCAACTGTACCCTTTAGGTACCTCAGAATATGCTTTGCAACAGTCAGGTGAACATGTCTCGGATCTGTCAAGAATTGGTTGAAGGTGTTCACAGCAAAGAAAATATCTAGTCTCGTGTTCATCAGGTACATCAAGGACCCAATCATCTGACGATACATCATGACATCAACCGAATTTGATGAAGAATCACTCAATAGTTTTAGGTTCGATGCCATAGGTGTGGTTAAGGCCTTGTAGTCCATCATACCAAATCTCTTCAGGATCTCTACTACATACTTCCCTTATCCAAGGAATATTCCATCCGCATTCTACCACACCTCCATTCCTAGAAAATAATGCAACATACCTAATTCCTTCATTTTGAACTCAGCAGCAAGCTTCCTCTTTGTATCCGCAATCAAGCCATCCATACCCGTTACAAACATATCATCTACATACAGTAGGAGCATCACTGGGTTGCCATCTTCAACCTTGTAGTAAATGTTGGAATCTGTTTTAATCTTGGTAAATCCCAAACTAGATAGGAAGCTATCAATTCTATCGTACCATGTCCTGGATGCTTGTTTCAATCCATACAGGGATTTCTTCAATATAGACACATGAGACTCGCTTTCATGTGTCTCAAAACTGAGTGATTGCTCCACATACACTTCCTCTTCCACTACACCATTCAAGAAAGCAGTCTTAACATTTATCTGGTGTATCTTCCATTTCATCACTGCAGCCAAAGCAAGTACTAATCTAATGGAAGTGTATCTGGATACAGGTACAAACATTTCTTCATAATATATTCCTTCTTTCTGGGAGAAACCACAAGCAAAAAATCTTGCTTTATATTTTTTAATGCTACCATCTGCAACATGCTTGATCTTGTAGATCCATTTGGAAGTTACTACAGACTTCCTTTCTGGTCTTGGGACAACATCCCAAACATTGTTATTCATGATCAATTGATACTCTTCGATCATAGCATCCTTCCATTCTCTCCATTCTGTCACTTCTTCATAATTGGAAGGTTCTTTATCAATGAAATCACATAATAAGGCTACATATCTGAAGCAGGATCTGGTCCTCTTTCTTTCTCTCTGATTCTCCTCTAGAGCCCCATATCTTTTCACACGTTGGATAGCTTCTTGTACCCAAGTAGGTTTCCTCTTGTAAGGATTATTATCCTAGGTGGATCTAAAGTTTCTTTAGGTTCTTCAAATTCTTGATCTTCTTCTTGAGTTTCTTTGTTCATGGTTGTATCATGAAATCTGGGTGCTTCTGCTTCTTCAGGTTCTTCAGCAGGTCTCTTTCTGGATTTGTTGTAAGCTGAGTCTTCATCAAATGTTACATCCCTACTGATGTCGATCTTCTTGAATCCTGGGAAGTACATTCTGTAAGCCTTCGAGCTTTCATAGTATCCCACAAATATACCCTTCTTTCCTGAAGGATATAACTTTGTTCTCTTCTCTTTTGGAATGTGTATGTACACTGGACAGTCGAATATTCTGAGATGGATGAATTTTGGTTTCTTTCCAGAAAAGACTTCTTCAAGTGTATTTTTCTCGAGTACTCTATGTGGAGTATGGTTTTGTATATACACCGCTGTTCTGGCAGCTTATGCCCATAGATGCATCATTTGATCTTGATCATGAAGCATTGCTCTTGCAACTTTCATGATAGTTCTACTCTTCCTTTTTGAAATCCCATTTTATTGTGGATTATATGGAGTGGACAACTCCCTCTTAATTCTTGAGTCTTTGCATAACTCTTTGAATTCATTTGAAGTGAATTCTTCGCCATTATATGATCGAAAAGTATTGATTTTCTTCTCAGTGTGGTTCTTGATCAAGACTTTGAATTCCTTGAACTTGCTGAATAATTGATCTTTGTTCTTCAGGAATTAAATCCAAGTCTTCCTAGAAAATTCAACAATGAAAGAAACATAGTATACATACCCGCTCAGAGAATTTGATGACATTGGACCACGCACATCAGATTGGATGATTTCCAAGATTCCTTTTTCTTTTCTATCGCTACTTGGAAATGTCTTCTTTGTGTTCTTTCCTTTTGCACATCGTTTGCAGACCCCATCATGTTTTGCTTGAATTTCTGGAAGACCTTCAACAACTTTTCTTGCAAGTGGTAGTGCCCTGTAATGCACATTTGCAAGCCTTCTATGCCAAAGTTCATTTGGTTCTACTGAGTCATGAACCAAATCTTGTACTAGTTGGCCCTTCAACTTGTATAGACCTCCTTCTTGTTCCCCAATCACTATTGCATCGTCAAAAGTATTTCCCTTTGGCCACCTAAGAACTTGACCATCTACAAAAGAAACTCTCATTCCTTTTGCATTCAATGCAGATATGGAGAGGAGGTTCTTCTTTAGTCCTGGAATAAATAATACATTTTTCATCTTCATAGACTTTCCAGAGTCTAGTTTATAGGAGGATTCACCACTACCTTTTATTGGATACTGGTAGTCATCCCCAAGTTTCACCTTGTGAGGTGACTCATGTTCAGATAGTTTCAAAAATGATTCTTTGAATCCCGTCATGTGCTTGGAAGCACCACTAACTATGATCCAATCATTGCTTCCATGTGAAATAGTTCACATGAGAACGGATATCAACACATATTCTTCATCTCTTGAATAATCACTTTCTTGTATGATTCTCTTTGTGTAAGGTTCATCATCCTCTGTAGCATGAGCATGATGTCTTCTCTTGTTTCCCTTATTCTTCTTTGAGTTCCCTTTGTTAGGGAAGAATTTGGATATGTGACCTTTCTCATCACATGTGTAACATCTAAAATTATCCCAATCTCTTCTAGAGTGCTGAGACTTACCTTTGGAGTGATGATGGGCTGTGAGAGCTTGATCTTCACTTCCCATATTTTCTTCTCGAGCTGCTATCCGAGATTCTTCTTAAGAGCATTCTTCCCATAGTCTACTGAACTTGACTAAATTCTTTCTGGAACAGATCCCTTGAATGAAAGAGTCCCATGATCTAGGGAGACAATTCAAGGGGTCATCACAATCTCTGTATTTTCCACTTCTTCATCTACTACTTCCAGCTGTTCCTTGATCTAAGATACCCTTGTAATGTAATACTGGATGGTCTCAGCATTTTGGATCTTTACATTCTTCAATTGGTTTCTCAGATTCATCTTCCTGTTTATGTTCTTCCCTTCAAACAATATGGTTAGGGCATCAAACATAGCTCTAGGTGTCTTTAGGGAGGACACCTGGCGTATGAGGTGATCCTTGATTGAATCAGCAATAATCCTATTTGCCATAACCAAATTCTTCTTATGTAAGGCCTTAGCCTCATCTCCCTCTGGAAATGGAACCTCCTCACTAATATAGGAGTCCAACTCATTTTCTTCCAGGACCAGGGAGATCCTATACTTCCAGGCTCAGAATTTATCAGCTCCCTCAAGGTTTTCATCAAGCTTGGTATGATGAGAGATCTTAACTGAGAACCTGAAATGGAAATATAAAATATTTAGATCTTACCAAGTCAAAATGCTAGATCTGGATTTGGAGCTGAAATTCTGCGGTGCTGGTTCAGGAGCAGATTAGGGGTTTTTTTCCAGAGTTCTGTCCAACCAAATTATTTGATATTGATCCCTAGCTTTGATTTTGAGGAGGATATCAATCCAATCCTGGGCTCACTGAAAAATTCCACTTCTGTGGAAAGCCCCAATTTCTAGCAGCAGTGTAGGGTCCAAAACTGAAAAACCTCATAATTGGATTCTGCTTCGACAGAAATATGCACCCTAGGGAGGAGAGTTATTCCAATCTTATTTTGCTGAAAATCTATGGAGAGAGATCCACAAAGTAGGAATCCCTAGTTCCCACAGCTGCGCAGTTTCTTCTTCTCAGGTTAGCTCTGATACCATGTTATATTTTTATCATTTAAGATAGCAATACATTAGGATATTTAACTGAGAGAATAACAAGCACGTCAATCAAACACAAGAGACAATGAACATAGTGTTTATCCTCGGGGAAACCATAAATGGTGAAAACCCTGTAACTTCCTCAGAGATAGAATCAGCACCAAAATTAAAGCCCCAAAACAGTAAGATGATCTCCCGACTGTAGTAACCTCTTTCTTCCTTGCCCCAGTGTCTTCTTCTTCCTCAGCTATGTGCTAGAACTGAGTGTGAGTGAGTGTGTGATAAATAGAGAGGCTAGCTCTCTATTTATACTAATTCCTGACTTGACTAAACCCAACTAGGGCAGACTTCTCTAGGAGAGTCTAATTACCCTAGTGCCCTAAAACTGCAGGGACTTTAACCCTTGACCAATAGGAGGGTTACCCACAATGACTTGACATGACTTGTTTACATTATAGAACTTCCTGATAGGAACATTGGGGCATGCCATGACTCAAGTACATTACAAATACATCCCAGAATAAACATCGGGTTACAATACATAAGAAATACAAGTGAATACATTCCGAAGTTACAATTTCATCAACAATACCTTATCAACTCATGGTCGTTCAACTCTACAGTATGTTAAGGGTAAGGCTCTAAACTTTGATACAATTTCTCTTCTTAAAGGATAAAATGGTTTAGAAGAAATTGTTATATACAAAGTTATAGATGAGTCACATACAAGAAATGTAGAGTTGACAACGTTGGATCCATGTGGTGATGATACAATTCTTTACCCCATTGGTACCAATGACATATGGACACATACTATGGATGATTTTCTTCCTGTTCAAATTGTGTATGCATATGGAAGTTTAAAGTCAATATTGCAACATTCTTCACTTTTTGAAATAATATCACAATTACCATGAAGTGGGCCATATGAAAATCATAAAAAATAGTCAACTACAGTCAGCAAGTGAGGGTTTATATGGGATCTTGTTCAGCTGTGACTCCCGTACTGACTAAAAATGGTCATTTTGTCAATATTGGTAGAAATAAATTCATTCAAACGGATGGGTTATTGGTGCATAGAACAAATCCATTTGATTTTACCATAAAGGAATGCATGTATGTCTATCTTTATTAAAAAAAGTTTCCTGGAATGTATGAATATGAGTCATTGAAAATTCCATATCTTGTAGAACTCTTGGATTGTTTAGTACATTTTTCAACTACTAGAACATTTTGTTGCGTAAGAATAATTGAAAATCATGTATATGTTTTTGGTAGAGACCAATATATTCGTAAAGGTGTGAATTTGCATCCACATGAGGTGTTCGACACAAAACAAGGTATGTTAATACCAACCGAAATAATTGACGGCGAGTATGTATGTGTATCTTTATATATATATTCTTCAACTCATATATACAAAATTTATTTAGAGTATCTAATTTTATATTATGTTGTGTTGTAGGAATTCTTGATTATTTCTTTACCGTGATCTCTATTAAGAGATGGGCACTAGCAGTAAAAAGGATAATCTTTTTTTTGTCATTTCATTGTTACAAATGATGATAAGCACATCACTTTTCATATTCTTGCAACAAAAGGTGACAATGAAGTTGTGGCTTCTAGATTAGCTTCCTCCACATAATATGGAACACACACTGCATTGCCATTATGTATCAAAGTATTTCATCCCAATGGAGTACATCATCACAATAATCATCTTCTTTCCTACAAACTTTTCAATGACATAAGGTCTCGAAACATTATATGTAGTGGATCTTATGTGGAAATTCCTTGTTCGTATGAAAGTTTCATGGCTACTTTTGAAATAATTGCAATGCTTTCTGTACCTCCTGGGATTGTAAAGAAGAATAATTCTCTAGAGTCAGCATAGAAGGCTATGAGAATCTTAAGAAGAAAATTTTCTATACATGGCCAACCTTTCCTGATAGATATAAGCAAACTTTAGGTTTAAGTGATCAGACTAAATGTCTTGGTAAATAGAGAGTGGGACTAAAATTTAGATTTCGCTATTTGTATAATACCCTACAACCTCATGTACAAGTACGCTTTTCATAGGATTCACACCAATGGGATATTTTCCACCAATGTGATGGATTAGGGATGAGGACTAGTGTACCCCATTTGGATTTGTAAATTTTTTTCCTTTCATTAATAAATTTTTATATTGTTTGGTGTAATATGTATGGTGAATTATATCATTTAGTATATATGAATTATTATTATTATTATTATCATTATTTTTTTTTGTTGAAATTTCCTTTGACTTGTTGGGCCAACCTTTGCTCTGAGAAACCACAACCCAGGGGCATCTAAACCGTCAAAATAACTCGAGGATCGCACCTGGACTGGGACACACCAACCTTTAGCATGGTTGGATTTATATGTCACCTCCCATGAGCAGTATGTTTTTATCTCGGGATGCCTTGCAGAACGAAACCCATCTTGACCATTTTCTCTACCGGAACTTGACATGGATTATTTATTTCTTGCATTCAATTGTTCTAGTATTTTAATTTTATGTTATGGATGTTTTTTTATTCTCCATGAAATTTTTCTTTATATATGAAATTTGAATGTTTGAAACAATGATATAAGATTTGTATCATGTGGGTTATTGAGAAGATGGTGTTGTACTATCTTCAAACTGTCCTAAAAACTAATAATTTCGGTCTTCTATAATCATCAAAACATACCATGTTCATATATGCACTTACAGAAAACATAAAGTAGATATTTTGAAAAATAAAAACCATACAAAAGTGGTATTTTGTTCATCTTTGTGGGGAAACCCATCTAAAATTAACTCTAGACTGGTCTAAATAGTTCTTCTCCCTTCTTAGTATTTAGGTATGTAGACAATATTTCCTTTTGACAGTTACATGAAGTGCAAGTTATATGTATATGCAATCTAGTTCTATACGTTAGTAGCTACTCCATGATCAAATGTGTTGATCATTTTGGAATTTCAGTATGATGAAGAAGCTTAGGGTATTTTGATAGACCAAATTAGATACTACTAAAGAATGTATTACATTTATGCTTGAAATATAATATGATTTTTATAGGAGTATTACAACAATAAAAACATTATTCATGTGCTAGTAAGAATGTTACATCATCAAATTGAATGATTCAAGTTGAACATGATGTGTTTTAACATTCACCACTACTCCACTATTCAATATTTTCAATTTTATCCTAAAAATTGTTATTGTGAAAAAATACTGAAATTCATCCCTAGTTCACTGAAATTCACACATAGGGTTCAATATTTGGCTTGCTTGACTGACTCAAATTGTAAAATGCGAGTTTTATTCTTCTCTAATTTTTTATATTTTCATATTTTCATTTCATACTTGCGAATACCAGGAATTTTTGTTTAGTAATTGTAATTGACAAAATTGGCTAATTACTTGAAAACTGACTCAAGTGGCTATGGGAAAATGATAGCCATTTCCTCAATGAAAGAGAGAAAATTATTCTGAAATCACCATCCTATAGGTGGATGACCAATGCACCTGAATATAGTCTTAGTTTTGGAAAATATCTCTAGTCAAGTATATATTGGCCTGCCAAAAACAACCACTAAGCCTGTTTTGCACCTAAAGCTGACCTAAATGGCCTTAGGAAAATGCCCACCATTTCTCACCTGCTGGGGATTAAAAAAATTCTGAGTACATCGACGTTCAGGTGGAGGTTTTACATAGTTGACCATTGACTCATTCTTGATAAAAATTCTATGTCAAAGAAGATAATGACCTTCCAAAACAACCAATCATTCCATTTTTCTCCATTGCATAAAGTGGTCTCCATTGGAAAAATTGGTTAAGCATTGAAAAACTGGCTTAAGTGGCCTTGGGAAAATGCCCACCATTTCCTCCTTGAGAGAGGGAAAATTATTATGTAGGAACCATCATGCAGGTGGATGATTAATTTGCTTCACCGTTGACACAATTTTGATGAACAATATCTAGTGAAGATTATATTGGCCCTCCAAAACAACCTTTCGGCCTGTTTTGCACCTAAATTTGGCCCAAATGGCCTTAAGAAAATGGCCACCATTTCTCACCAGTGAGGGATATAACTATTATTAAAACATAATTTTGCAGGTGGAAAACTTACTCACTTTACGATTGGATTCGTTTTGAAAATAATTCTATGGTCAACCAAATGTTGGCATGCAAAAACAACCAATTAGCCTATTTTGCACCATGCCATAAAATGCCCTCATTGGAAAAATTTGACAAGTATTGAAAATATGGTTCAAGTGGCCTTGAAATAATTCCCTCCATTTCCTACACAGGAGAGAGAAAGTTGTGATGAAGGCACCGTCATGCAAGTGGATGATTAATTCCCTTCACCATCGACTCAATTTTTATAAACAGTCTCTGGCAAAGAATATATTGGCCTGCCAAAATGGTCTTTTAGCATGTTTTGCACCAAAATATGGTCTAAATGGTCTTAGTAAAATTCCCACCATTTCTCACCGGTGAGAGATAAAATTATTCTAAAAACATAAGCTTGCAAGTGGAATATTTATGCACTTGACCATTGAGTCATTTTTGGAAAAATGTCTAAGGTTAAGAAAATATTGGCCTACCAAAACAACCACTCATCATGTTTTGCACCATGCTAGAAAATGACCTTGTTGGTAAAATTTGACAAGTATTGAAAATATGGTTCAAGTGGCCTTGGGAAAATGCTCACCATTTCCTACCCGAGAGAGAGAAATTCATTATGAAGGCACCATCATGCTGGTGTATGATTAATGCACTTCACTATTTACTCAATTTTTATAAAAAGTATTTGGTAAATAATATGTTGGCTTTCCAAAACAACCATTTGACTTATTTTTCACCTAAATATGGCCTAAATGGACTTAGGAAAATGTCCTCCATTTATCACCAGTGAGGGATAAAAGTATTCTAAAAACATAATGTTGTAGGTGGATGATTTATACACTTGACCATTGGATCATTTTTTGAAAATAGTCTAAGTATAAGAAAATATTGTCTTGCCAAAAAAACCACTCAACATGTTTTGCACCATGCCAAAAAATGCCCTCATTGGTAAAATTTGATAATTATTGAAAATATGGTTCAAGTGGCCTTGGGAGAATGCCCAGAATTTTCTACGTGGGAGAGAGAAAGTTGTAATGAAGGCACCATAATCTAGGTGGATGATTAATTCCATTCATAATTGATTCAATTTTTATAAACACTCTTTGGTAAAGAATATATTGGCTTGCCAAAACAACCATCATCCTATTTTGCACCTAAATATGGCCTAAATGGCCTTAAAAAATGCCCGCCATTTACCACTAGTGAGGGATAAAATTATTCTGAAAACATAATCTTGCAGGTGGATGATTTATGCACTTGACCATTGGATCATTTTTATAAAAAGGTATAAGGTTAAGAAATTATTGGCCTTACAAAACAACCACTTAGTCTGTTTTAAACCATACCAGAAAATGCACTCGTTGGTAAAAGTTGACAAGTATTGAAAATATGGTTCAAGTGGCCTTGGGAAAATGCCCTCCATTTCCTACCTGAGAGAGAAATTTGTTATGAAGGCACCATCATATAGGTGGATGATTATTTCACTTAACCATTTACTCAATTTTTATAAAAAGTAGCTATTAAAGAATATACTGGTCTGCCAAAACAACAATTCAGCCTGTTTTTGTTGCTAGGAATATTGCACTTCTTGCAGACATGAGTTGTTCCTCTAGTATGAATGGTTTAGATCTAGAACAAATGAGTAACATGGAATATCAGACTCTCCCTAGATCTATTTAAGCACTTGAATGGAATTCCATGCTTCTTATATTAACATATTTCTTCGCTATCCTTGAAGCTTTTTCCTCTCTTTACCTAAAAAAATAGAAGACAACAATATAAAGTGATAACATACGAGATATAAAAACTAGATCTATTCTTAGGAGTCAAGCAATACATACACATGATACAAAATATATGGGAAAGAGAAAACATTATTTATTAACAATAATTGGAAATACTACAACCTTGGTTCACCAGGTGTTGAGAGTCCCATCCAATAGACCTTTTTCATCTAGCTTCACCTTGCCTCTAAATACTCAAGAATGATATTTACAGAATTTGGGTATGCAACACAATTCTTCCTCCCCACTCCCATGGGGGATGAGCCAATATTTAAAAGCATGGGAAGATAGGAATGGTTGAATAACTCATGGGTGAGGTGGAGATAAGATCCAAAAAGGGAGAATCTCGAGCTCCAGGTGGTCCTAATCCATAGGGATGAGGATCCATGGAGGAAAGATTCGAAAAGCCTCTCGAAGCTTCTCTTTTTTCCTTGAAAACTCGAGCACTGCTCCTTTAATGAAGCAAAAATCCGGTGTTAAGTGGGTAACACTTCTTGTAGTAAGGATAGAGGTGGTGGCACCACTCTTTGCTCATGTATTAGGAGCATTGCTGACTTAGGTAATGACTTTTTTTCAATGGGGAAAGAGCGTTACCAGCTCAAAACAAGGAAAAATTGCAAGGGGATAATTTTCTTCTATAATTTCTTTGGGGAAAACTTTGAGGGATTAGAGAAGACAAGGGAATACCTACCTCATAACATGATGGTGATGATATTTCGGTGTAACAGAATGCCCCCAAAAGTATGATGGCTAAAGGGAAATGATAGGCATAATACTTTGAAAAAACAAGGTATAATATCGAGGCAAAGGTCTAAAGGTAGGAACTTCTCAAGCATCACAAACTCTTTCTACATCACCTTTTACATTTTGATACATGTCCCAAATGACTCACAACATGGTTTTCGACCAATACAATGCAGATCCATGTGAGATACAAAAAAGTCATGGCTACTAAAATACAACGTAGATCCATGCAAAGAAGACTCAAATTTGGAAATAGCTACCAGACATACAATGTAGATCTATTTCATACAGTCATAAATATGAGGACAACCATAGACATACAAATATGGATCTATGCTAGGAATCATACAAAATACTCCATCGCAACCTAGGGAAAGCATTGAGTGCTTTAACAGATACCCAGGGTCTTCGTCTCATCTTCCACAAAGTACGATTCTATCCATGTGATTACAATGTCTTGATGTCGAACATGGTAAAAACCACTTTATTACCGGTGAATGATGAGAACTGTTAACAAGTGTGATGGAAATCACCATTAATTTCAATGATTCCCAAGGTACCCTAGTACAATCTCTTGAGTGTGAATAGATGATTTGATGTCAAACACTCAGTCAAATCTATCAATCACATATCAATGATGTGAAACTATGTTAAGAGTGAGAGAATCTATCATTAAGGAATATAGATCTTAAGGTACTAAACTTGTTTCTAAGACTAATTCCTGTATGATGAGATGAAGTCAACATGATTAGTCTCTTCAAAGGAGGGCCATGATGAATCCCACATCGACGACACAAAACTCGAAACAAAGTTCAGTAATGTTGTAGATGATGTAACCATAGGAATGACTCAAAAGGTACTGACACAAAGGTTGTTTTGATTATAGAGGTAAACTTTCAACTTCCCTTTGAACATCCGGTGGCATAACCAAAGACTTGGCAGCATTGAATAAGCAAGGCGGTTACCATGACATAATGCAGTAGTGGAAAATGAATTATTTGAAAGACTCAAAGGAGTGACATGACTCATGAAAGTGGATCGACTTGGAGACAAGATGAATACCCAATTGACTGAATGAAATGCAGATAAGTGCCATGTTCAAAGGTGACTAACAACTGCCATTATTTCAAAATGTTTTCCCTTTCCTTTAATTTCTGCATCATGATTGATGAATGCCTCTTTTATTTTTTACGAGTTCAAAGAGGGTAACAAACACTCATTGTAGCTTATCCAAAGACAAATCCATTCTCATATGTTTTACAAACCTGAGAAAGGATGGGTTCGTTCCCAAAAGAGGGTCCTTCATCGTTTGATTTTATGAGTCCGATGAAAGAAAAATCATCTGTTGTTTCATGTTTAGAGAGTCTGAAATGACTAAACAGACTCCAAATGGTACCTTTTCATATGATTTAGTCTCTAGGGCCCAAAAAAGTATAAAATAATACCCAAGAGAACTCTTCTAGTCATGATTGGTTGGAGTGTACCTTTTTCATAAGTAGTGCCCCCTGGTCTGAAAAAAGGGGTAAACTATCACTAGGAGGATGAATGTTCAGGTTCTTTTACGAGCGTGAAGAATACAAGTTCACTAGGAAATATTTTCAAATTTTAAGAGTCCGAAAAGAGCTTACAAAAGACTCCAATAACCTTTTTCATGTTTGAATCCAGAGCATGAAAATTTGAAAAGTAAGCTCAAACCACTTTTCATGTTTTAACCAAAGCATGAAAAATGAAAAGTAAGCTTAACACAATCTTACTATTTTTAACGAGCTCAAAGATCAGTTGAAAGAATGCTCGGGGTATCTTCTTCATTTGTTAACGGCCTTGCAACATAGAATGAACTATGCTCAAAACATGGTTTCATTTTTATACAATCTTGAAACCAAAAGGTAAACTTTGCTTGAGGAGTGATTTTATTTTTTAATGAGCTTGAAACCAAAAATAAACACTACTCAAGGTCACTTGTTTCATTTTTATGCAAGCTTGAAACAACCTATTTCATTTTTTAACAAGCTTGACACAGAATGGGAACTATGCTCATAAACTTGTTTCATTTTTTAACGAGATTGACACACAAAATATCACTATGCTCACATACATCTGTTTCATTTTAACGAGCTTGACATAGAAAAAGAACTATGCTCTCTAACCTGTTTCATTTTTTAACAAGCTTGACATATAATAAGAACTATGCTCACAAATATGCTACCCAACATGATATCCAGAGGTTGGTAGGTTTCCCCATTTATCATAAGGAGTTAGAAACTTAAATCTAGTATGATATCCATAGACAGGAGCCATACCCCCCAATTTACCTATGATGGGAAGAAGCTAACTGAAGGGGAAGGAATCACAAGAACATGCAGAACGTTCAGGGAAATCTGATTACTAGGAATAATGTGATGGTATGGTGTAACAGAGGAAAGCTGATCAATGGTCACAATATTCGCATCATGGGGAAAATGCATCACTCTAAAAATTGTGGACACCACAACCTTCATGGTGTAAAAATAATCACGTCCAAGGAGAATATTGAAATCTAAAGGACCTTGGATTGCCATAACATCAATACAGATAGTTCTCCCTCCTAATGTAATAGGAAAATGAGGAAGGATCCCTAAAGGTACAGTATGTATTAAATTAAAAGAAAATATATGATCAATAGATGGCACAAGCTGAGGAGAACCTAAATCTTTCCAAGCAGTTGAGGATAGAATACTAACAGAAGCCTCTTCGTCAACAATAGTGTGAACAATTTGCCTAGCGATAAATTGCACAAATATCTGGAAAGGAACACTCAAATGAAGACGAGACTCTATTAGGTTACTCCAACCAAAGTAAATAAACTCAGTACTTGAAGAGGTTTCTTTCCAAAGAGAAAAAATTTCCACTTTGTTGAGAACAATCAAAATGAAGCATAAAAACTTCAACAGGTTTTAGTTAACTCTCTACTGGGAGAGAAGAACAAGACGAAGAATTGTTCGAAGAGACTACTTCAATATTAGCACTTTCTAATGAAAGAGTGGGATTGGGTGGAGATGACATAGACTTGACCACTTGAACTTCAATCTTCAAAGGAGGAGTGGGATCAACCAAGGATGGAACTAGATCAACCACTTCAACTTCACTCTTCAACGAAAGAGTGGGATCGTCCGAGGTTAGAAATGGATCAACCACTTTATCAACCAATGGGATGTCAAGTGACAACTTATGATAACATATTGGAAGTCATTTCCGAGGAACAATAAGATATTCCAACAACTTAGAAGATTCATCCATGAGAGGACAAAGGTAAGTAAAGTGCATGTCCTTACAAAGCAAGCAAAGATTTTTGACTTTACCCTTCTGACTCTTAACCACAGAGTCACTGGCTGAGGGGGGATCATCAATATGATGAATAGAGGATGATGACATTGCTTTCCAAGAAACCTTATACCACTCTTCTAGAACTAGGTCTAGACCATGACAATCTTTTAGAAGGTGATCACCCATGCAAATCCTGCAAGGGAATTTGGGCTTATGCGGTTTCAGGGTGTGCAATTCAACACTCTCTACACTGGGAGGAGTAATTGGTTGAGACTTGGTTTTCTATTTGTTTTTATTATTCTTAATATTCTGTTTCTTCTTATTCTTATCTATCTAACTACTAGTACTACAACTTTCAACGGGAGAAGAGGGAGAAAGGGGAGAAGACTCATGTGGTGAAGAAGGAGAGGGATCAACATGAGGTTGATTCTCCCGTGTTGAAGGATTAGGATCTAAAGCAGTTGGTGTACATGGGATAATTGGACTAAATAATAACCAAACAGGTAATCTGATAGTCAATCCAGGAAGGCTTAAAGTAGCCATGAGAGGAGGACCAACATCCCCATATGGAGGGAAAACAAAAGATGTGCTTGGTAAAGGAGTTTGTTATCTCCCAAATAAATTAGTCTTCAATAGGTCAGAATCAGAGAGTTTATTTTGTGTACTAAGGAAGATTTTAGGGCACATTATGAAAGTTTTTTTTTGTTTAATAAAGTTTGGAACAACTTGTACTCTGTTTTTTCCATAAAAATCAAAGTTTAGCTTTCAGTGGCTTAGGCAAACATCTCAACTGTTCATTAGCCACCAAAAATCCCAGCTTTTGGAAGCTTAAAAATAGAATTCAAGGCTACCTTATCCACCGAAAGATCAAAAAGGGTAAAATGGTTGGTGCATCCATCAAAATCAGCAACCATCAGCAAAAAGAGTGCCATCATCAAGCCATTAACCGCTGAAAATACTGGACCTGCAATAAATCATGAGTTGGTAAGAGGGGTCGTTATAAAAGTTAAGTGACCTATCAAAACCCTAACCCTCTCTACCCTCCACCTGTCCCATGTCTATGATCGAACCACCACAAAGAATTAGTTTCCATTTAGAATGATTACGGAACTGGCTAGCTTACGGGTCTCATCATAATGTACTGTCACCCTACTCAAATCCCGATTTCCAGTTAGCTCCCTCAAAATTAGCACCCCCTCCTTAATTCATTCCACATTTCTTGCACGCATCCTCACTGAGCCAAGCTTCCCTAAAATCCAACACTGTAATTGCCTTCTCTAGGGTTTGAAGTTTCAATTTTGCAGGTACAGAAGAACAATCCAGGAAATGAAGAAAGGAGGAGGGCCTTCCCTAAGAAAGGAGTTGGGTGATATTAGCTACCTCGAATCACACCTAGAGGTATGTCAGCTTTTCAAAGACTCGGGCTGCTATAGGTTCTGCGAAAATATTTAGGTATCCCATCAGCAAGTGGCAGAAGCATTTTCTCTCTCCTTTGATGGCCTGAAAGTAGTAATTGGTAGAGAATAATTCCAAGTGGACGAGGTTCTAGTAGCAGAAGTAACAGAGCTCCCAAGGACTGGGGAAAGCTGGTTCAAAACCATAATCACAAATAATGTAGAATTCAGATCTTACCTGAAGCCTGAGCATAAGAACATTGTATGGAAGAAGAGCATTCCTACGTCCTGACTTGAGGAAAAATGGCAGCACTTGTTGAAGGAAATTATAGTCTACATAACTTGTGAGGGAAGGTGTATGAGCTAGAATTCTTGGAGAGGGAAATCAAAAGAAAAAATGGTAGGTTAACCAAGAGGAATGTTGAGTTGTATGATTCTCTATAGGAGACGAAAATGAAGTATACCAAGCTGGAGGAGAGCAATCTCAGGTTAAGGAAAGAGAACACTAGGCTCTACAGGAAAATCAAGCTATCCAAGTTGCAAACAAGGAATTATAGCCCTCAGTCTCAAGCTCATAAGAATATGGAAACCCTAATAGAAGTAGCAATGATCCTTTTTGGCCAGGAAGAATCCTATGATACTGCTACCATCCCAAACCCTAGGCAGGATGCAGAGACACCAAAGGGTCATCACTAAAGCCTTAAAACATCAGGGTAAAGTGTGATGACAGTTTTGAATAAAATTTTAAAACATACTTTTCGGTGGCTTAGGCGAACATCGCAACTATTCATTAACCACCAAAAATAGATCTTTTGGTAGCTTACAGGCCTAGAGTTTTTCTTTCTTAGCCACCAAAAGCGCATAACAGTGCAGAAAGGCATAGTTTCACATAGAACCAGATTTTGTTGATCCAAACACCCCATGAATGATTTATAAGTTTGGAAATTAATTGAAGGCATCAATATTTTGGCTCTATTTCAGTTTTGAAGGTGCCAACGAGGTGAATTAGGTCACATACCCTAGATACTCTAACAAAGTGTGGCTTGTCTTCCAAATGGAAAGTTTGAGTTCTACTTCAGTGTCTACTAAATCTATTAAAGAGTTCGAGGAGTAGGAATATTTTGGAGTTAGGTAGATTGGAAATCAAGATAGGATCTTGACCTATTTTTAGCAAATATTTATGACTATCTATTTTTAGTAAATTCGATCCAATTTTTCAGGATCTGAAATAAATTTTGTAAAGGCTATAAATCATGTGACTAATATAGAAGAAAAGGTTCAACTTTGGAGACCTTTTAGACACTTATTGTATTCAATATTCTCATGTACTTTGTCACTTAATACAAGCTCTTTTTCCATTACATGTTCAACTTTCATCTTTTTTATATTCTGTACTTGCACTTGGATGTTTCATTCATGTTTATTCTATTTACTTAATGCAAGATAGTTGTCATCCTATCTCTGTGTGGGTTATTGGAATTACAAGTATCTTTTTTTTGTTATGATTAGCCATTCATATGTGATTTCCTTATGTTTGAATCTTCTAGCATAGTGAGCTCTTCATCTATTCACCTTTACTACAAACTGTCTGAACATTGATAGTTAGAAGCCTTGTCTATTTGATTGAGTATTATGCATGTATTGAGTGAGTGAGGTCTTATTGGTCATATGACTTGATCCATTGAGTAAACCATTTAAAAATATTGAAGTTACCAGGCATATTCCAGCTGCAACCTAGAAGAGTTTCCTGGAGAGCTAACAAAGTCTCTTTGTCAGTAGCCCTGGAAGGCGAAGCCATAACTATGTAACAAAACTATATCTTTATTCTAAAAAATACTAACTATATAGAAAAAAAATGATACTCAGACTAAAGCAACAAGCAAAATATGTGAGAGGAGTGGATTAAAGTTCTATAACCTCAAGGGATTGTCAAGCCATCACAACTCGCTATATACTGCAAGGTCCAATAGTAAAGATTTACAAGAAGGATTGTGATTGTCCCTTGCTTCAATAGCTGACTACCTGGACGGTACATGCATAGTAATATCCCCGAGTGTTGTTCTTAGTGTATTGTGATGATAGGACAGCCAAAGGGTTGTACTCAAATGGTATCAGTATTCCTAAAGGGGTATCTCGATATGCACAAGGTACGTGGGAGCTCCACTCCGTAGTAGTGTTGTCTACTGTACAACCATTCGAAAGGGGCCTTTTGATATACAACTGAGTAGGTGAAGTACCTTTCGATATGCCTCAAGTGTTCCAGAAAGGCCATTCAATATACCAACGGTACGTGGAAGAACCACATGATCCCTGGGATGTAGTGTAGTAAAAAAATGACAACTCCTATGTTTAAAGACATTGAAACACATCTATAACCTATCACACAAATTGTGAAATATTTTAACCTAAGTTAGAGCTTAATTTTATCTTGAACGGTTAGGTGGATTTATGAGGTGAGGACATAGAAAGTAAAACCATGCAGCATGATTGTGAAAAAATTGAATTTAACTTTAAAGGTATGCCCTACTTAAGGAAGGGAGAGAGAGATTCAATTTCTTTAAAACACGAAATAAATCCCATACAAAAACAAACTGGTTATAGGGTCCATTCCTAATTAAAACAAACAAAATATTCCTTTTGAGTGGAAAAAAGAAGTGATATCTCTAATGAAATGCAAGAAAAGATAATTACAACTTTTATACTAAAGTGTTCAAAATTTTCAACTAAAACGAGAATAAACTAATCGCAAAATACTACAATAACTTTTATATGGATTTTCACAATTTTTGAAAAAAGGAAAAAACATACAAAAATCATGTATAACAAATGAAGAAAAACTGAAATGATTCTTTTCTTATTCTGTTAAAAAATACATAGATCAGATATCTAGCATAACCAAGTTCTATTCAAAGCCAACTATGAAGCTTTAAATACCAACCTCAATGACAATTATTGAAAATACATATGAATTCATACACACGTATTTTGATTGAGTTTTCTATTCAAAAATAAATTGCAGAGTTCAAACAATAACTGTAACTATCTGAAGCATGGATCTAAAACACTAAAACAACCCTTTAAGAATCAAATACCAAACAAGGCTAACAAGAAATACCTGGCACCACGAGTGGAAGGTGTTGAATAGGGCGTTACTAGCCTGAGCATCGCTTCTTGTCTATAGGAACAGAGTGGTGGAAGCGCCTATTGCAAGTTCACACCAGAGTGTTACCAGTTCCAACACTGCTTATTTCACACAGAAAAAGGGTGGTGGCACTGCTTCTTTCACATACAAAAAGGGTGGTGGCATCACTTCTTTAACAAAGAAAAAGAGCAGTGGAAAATCCAGAACGATATTTAGTATACAGCCCAGGAGCGATGGCTGAGATGGTGATTTGAAAAATAAAAAAGCGATAGAAAGTAAGTTACAGTCTAAAAAATGAACCCAAACAATCACTAGAAAACCCAGTGAACCAAAAATGATAGAGAAAAATCAATCAAATTCCAAGAAGATATGCATATCTATCAATTGAAAAAGTAGATCTACAAACTGAAAATGAAGGTGGAGGTTTCAACTTACCAAAGATTCAGAATTCAAAGCTTTCCCCAGTGGAGTCACCAAATTTGTTTCTAGGAATATTACACCTCTTGTAGACAAGAGTTGTTCCTCTAGTCTGAATGGTTTAGATCTAGAACAAATGAGTAACACAGAATGTCAAACGCTCCCTAGATCTGTTTAAGCAATTGAATAGACTTCCATGCTTCTTCTATTAACAGATGTCTTCTCTATCCTTGAATATGTTTTCTATGTTTACCTGCAAAAATAAAAGACAACAATAGAAAGTGATAACATGCAAGATATAAAAAATGGATCTATGCTTGTGACCAAGGAGTCAAGAAATACATACACATGATACAACATATATGGGAAAGAGAAAACATTCTTTATTAACAATAATTGGAAAGACTACAACCTTGGTGCATTGGTGTTGAGAGTCCCATCAAATAACCATTTTTGCTCTAGCTTCACCTTTCCTCTAAATACTCAAGAATGATTTAGACATAGTTTGAGTATGCAACACAATTCTTTCTCCCCCCTCCAATGGGGGATGCGCCAGTATTTAAAGGCATGGGAGGATAGGAATGGTTGAATATCTCATGGGTGAGGTGGAGGTAAGATCCAAAAAGGTAGCATCTCGAGCTCCATATGGTCCTAAACCATAGGGATGAGGCTCCATCGAGACAAGCTTCGAGAAGCCTCTCGAAGCTTCTCTTTTTTCCTTGAAAACTTGAGTAGCGCTCCTTTAATGAAGAAAATAGGCGGTGTTAAGGGGTAAACACTTATTGCTATAATGATAGAGGCAGTGGAACCATTATTTTCTCATGTATTAGGAGATTTGCTGACTTAGGTAATGCATTTTGTCAATGGGGAAAGAGCGTTACCAGCACAAAACAAGGAAAAATTGCAAGGGGATAATTTTCTTCTATCATTTCTCTAGGGAAAACTTTGAGGGATTGGAGCAAACAAGGGAATACCTATCTCATAACATTATGGTGAAGATATTTCACTATAACCATTTTGCACCTAAATATGGCCTAAATGGCCTTAGGAAAATTCCCACCATTTCTTAGCTTTGAGGGATAAAATTATTCTAAAACCATAATCTTACAGGTGGATGATTTACTCACTTGACAATTGGATCAGTTTTGGAAAAAATTATATGTTCAATAAAATATTGGCCTACCAAAACAACCACTCAACCTATTGCACCATGCAAGAAAATCCCCTCATTGGAAAAATTTGATAAGTATCACAAAATTGTTCCAAGTGGACTATTACACCGAAATATTTTCACCATCATGTCATGAGATAGGTATTCCCTTGAATTCTCCAATCCCTCAAAATTTTCCCTAGAGAAATGAAGGAATAAATTATCCCCTTGCAATTTTTCCTTGTGTTGAGCTGAGCTGGTAATGCTCCTCTTCCATTGACAAAAAATGTTACCCAAGTCAGCACTGCTCCTGATACATGAGCAAGAAGTGGTGCCACTACTCCTTCCCTCACTACAAGAAGTGTTTTCCTCTTAACAACGCCCGTTTTCTTCATTAGAGGAGTGGTGCTTGATTTTTAAAAGAAAAAAGAGAATATTTGAGAGGATTCTCGAAGCTGACCTCCGTGGAGCCTCATCCATATGGTTTAGGACCAGCTGGAGCTCAAGATCCTCCCTTTTAGGATATTATCTCCACCTCACCCATGAGATCCTCAACCATACCTATCCTCCCATGCCTTTAAATACTGGCTCACCCCCCATGGGAAAAAGGAGGAAGAATTGTGTTGCATACCCAAACTCTGTCAAAATCATTCTTGAGTCTTTGGAGACAAGGTGAAGTTAGAGGCAAGGATCCATTGGAAGGAAATCTCAACACCAAGGCTATTAATGTTTCATACTAAGGACTAATAGCACTAGGAGTAGAAAGGTACATCAATTCATTATTATTAAGTCATCAGTGTACTAAGAAGGCAATCAGAGTTCATATCATAAATCATGCAGAGCATGTAAGCCTTATTTCTTAAGTGTTAAAGTCAACATGAAATTAGAATTTCATGCATGCAAAACTAAAGCGTAAACCCTAAAAGTGACATGCAAACCCTAAAAGTACATGCTATTCTATTTAAGAAGGGTTATTGGACCAAAGAAGATATCTATTGTTATTGTTGATTGATTTTGGAGTTTCGAGCAACAACATAGTGTGAAGCCGTGGCAGTTGGGGTTGGAGATGACATCTTTAGCGAGCGAGGGTTCGGAATTGAGATATATGCCCTAGTCTCTTATTGGGATAGATCATTCAGGTTTATCCATTCCATCCATCATATATTACAATATTCGGAGATCCACGTTTTACAACCAAAAGTAGTAGGGAAAACACAAAAGAATTCGCTGGGACCACAAAACCCAATCTTTCCTCCACATGTTAGCTTCCTCTTTCTCAGTAGGCCTATCCTAGGGTATGTAGTGATTATCATCCATTTGGTTTTCTCACCAGGAGCAACTATCAGCCAAACAGATCAGTTGGGGGTGTGAGCAGTAGAACTGTTAATCAATTTACTAGGGCACTTAGAAGCATCAATACCTCCACATGTTCTAGGCCATATCTTCGACATCAGTAGATGGAAAAACTCAAAAATTTTCAGCCCAAATGGACCTCTCCTCCTACAAAAACATCACCCTCATCCTAGAGGGTTTTTACGGTACTGTGGGGCGGTAACACCGGAGGAAAAGAGCATTATTAGGCCACCCATCCAGATCCTTATGCATGCACCTATCTTTGGAGTCATTATCAACTAGAATATCAGTGGTAAGTGTTAATTTCTCTGTGCAAAACCCTAACCCTAACTCAGCTATATTTTAGGGCATTTTTGCATGGCAAGTTTGCATGCACAATTATTTTGCAAATTTGTATGAGATTGAGTGCGCGAGTTAGAACTATCATAGAACAATAGAGAATATCTATATTTTGATATTATAGTGGTATCAGAGCATGTTCTTGGCCAGTTGTGGGCATGAAAAATTGTAAATGAATTCAGAAGACCCATACAACATTACTTACCAGAGACAGAGCTTTAGAAACACTGATAGAGGAGAAGAGGAGTTAGAGGACATAGAGTTGGGGGACAGAGATTATCAGTTTGGAAAGGGAAAAGAAAACAATGGTTGATATTGATAAAACAACTTTCAATAGTCTCATATCAACCACAAAAGAACTCACTACTGGGCAAAAAGAAATGATGAGTACCTTTAGGAAAATGACAAAGAAAAATGGGCCCACCCCACATAGTCCCTTGTTTCCCAATAGTGATAGGGTATCCACCAGTAGTACTGGGGATAATTTACATACCAACATGCAAATCCATCCTCATATATACAACAAGCCTTACCGACCTACCATGCCTCAATTTTTAGATAGTCCAGCTACAGTGCCTCTAGCACAAGTAGAACCAGAAGAATCCATGAGTGCCTATCTGATAGAATATAGAGATTTAGGAGATTACTTCCATTCAGCCATGACCTTCACTAAATTATACCACTTTAAACGTAATAAAAAACCCAGATCTTATAATAAGCCATTCACCCATAACTATGAGTTATAGCGCACAGTCAGGAAACTGACTATCCCTACCTTTGAGGGGACCCAGGGTGGCCCAACCCAGAATTGGGTGCAGAAGTTGGATACAAACTTCCAATTGAATCACATGATTGATACATATGCTATTGAATTGGATACTTTTCTTTTGGATGGAGAATCCCATGAGTGGTGGTACCACGAGTTAGTGACACTGGGTCACAATACCATCACATAAAACCCATATTTTACATAGAGGCTCATTGAGCGGCTTGATCGAAAGGACCCTGAGGTACACTTTAGGGAGCTAGAACAGATCAAGTAGGCATCTAGTGTAGATGCATTTATTTTAGAGTTGCAAAGGTTAGTAGTACTTCAACACTTACCTCAATATCAGGAGTATCTAGCCTTGGGTGATGAGGTATGTGCAACATTTCCTTTCAATATTATTACACCATCAAGTTCGGGAGCTAGCCCAAGGATTTGGATGAGGGTATCCTTAAAGGCATATTTTAGGGAGGGAATAATGATGAGAATGAATTACAAGTTGTTGGTGAGCTTCATTTGGAGTTAATAGTACATGATGAGGATGTGCTTGAGGATATCACATTAGAGCCATCATGTGAGTCTAGTGACACAAGCACATTCGCTATTCAGATTGTGGACAAGCTGTGTGATGAGTTGGAGTTGGTACACTTTTCATCACCTACAATAGGAGTCCGGAAAATTATGACATGTGAAATACATGAGGTGCAAGGCAATGAGTACAGCAGTCGAGACAGTGAGCAGTCACACATGGAGGTTAGGGAGAGTTTATACATGCATGAGATAGATCTTCTAGATGATAGTCACCGAAATAAGATTGAACATGTTAAAGAAAGCATTGTATCAATGAAATATAGGACCAAGATACTCAAAGACACCATAGTACAATGATATGTTGAGCTTACAACTCTTCGAGTTGTATGTAATGAGTCAACGGTCAGGATTTCTAGTATTGAAGCGCAGTTGGATTTCTTAATGGGGAAGTAGAAGAAACATACTATTACATTTCAAAGCAGTCTTATTTAGGAGTACATAGACAAGGCTTGCAATAGCTTGAGTCCACATTTGCATAATGGCGAATGGGTTTTATAGGTTGGCCAGGATCAAGAAATTGGGCAGTAGTATATGAGCATTCCAATTGAAATCAAAAGGGCAGAATGCTAGCTTAGTAAGATTATTCCTTGTGATGGTGCTTATGGGCGAGGTCCTTTTTGGGGGTTGGATTGGAGAGAGATTAAGAGTTGGTGTCCTATTGAGTGGGCGATTCTTGGGAAGACATTCCTAGCCAAGGGTATAGTCCCACAAGATCCTTCAGATATTTGGGATGAAATATGCACAAGTTTGCATTGGGATCCAAGTGGGAGACATTATGAGGGATGGATACGGTGTTTACTAATGGCGTTACTTGGGAGTCTACAAGATGCTCCTTCTATCTATACTATGCAGGGTAGCAATGGATGCATTTTGACTTCTGCAATTCTCAGATTAAATTGGGACCCTAGGATTACAGTGACTGACAGTTTAGTGATTTCTAGAGGATGCTTTCATGAGGTCTCTTTTGATGGTACCTTGTTTACACCATAGTTAGTCACTCTACTTATATGAGGATTCCATGGGACATTTTGTGATGGTATCATGCAGTGCAGTGCTTTGAGTAGGGGGTGCTATAGATCTCCTAGGATAATTTGGGACCCTGGGATCATCCCTGAATTAAATTGGTTCAGATGATTGATTGTGGATTTGTGTTGGCATTGCTTGAGGACAAGCAATATTTGGCGAGGGAGGACTGTAATGTTTCATTTTTATAAAAAGGGAATAATTGAGGAATAATAGAACAAGGAGAAAAAAGGTACATCAATTCAGTATTATTAAGTCATCAGTGTAGTAAGAAGGAAATCAGACTTCATATAATAAAGCATGTGAAGCATGTAAGCCTTATTTATTAAGTTTTAAATTCAACATGAAATTAGAACTGCATGCATGCAAAACTAAAGCATAAACCCTAAAAGTGACATGCAAACCCTAAAAGTACATGGTATTCTATTTAAGAAGGGTTATTGAACCAAAGAAGATATCTATTGTTATTGTTGATTGATTTTGGAGTTTCAAGCATCAGCACAACATGCAGCCATAGAAGTTGGGGTTGGAGATGATGTCTTTAGCTAGCGAGGGTTTGGAATTGAGATATCTGGCCTAGTCTTTTATTGGGATAGGTCATTCATATATTACAGTATTCAAATATCCAACACATTTCGAAGGGTTATTAGTAGATCCATGTTTTGCAGCCGAAAGTAGCAGGGAAAACACAAAAGAATTCACTGGGACCACAAAACCCAGTCTTTCCTCTACATGTCAGCTTCCTCTTTCTCAGCAGGCCTATCCTACAGTATGCAGTGATTATCAGCCATCAGTTTTCTCATCGGGAGCAGCTATCATCCAAACAGATCAGTTGGGGGCGTGAGCAGTAGAACTGATAATCAATTCACTAGGGAACTTAGAAGCAACCAAACCTCCACATGTGCCATGATATCTCTCTGGAATCAACAGGTAGACAAACTCAGAAAGTTTCAGCTCGAACGGACCTCTTCTCCTACAAAAACGTCACCTTTAGTATGGAGGGTTCTTATGGTACTCTGGGGTGGTAACACTGGAGGAAAAGAGCATTATTAGACCACCAATTCAAATATTTATGCATGCATCTACCTATAGAGTCATTATCATCTAGAATATCAGTGGTAAGTGTTACTTTCTCTCTACAAAACCTAACCCTAATTCAGCTATTATTTAGGGCATTTTTGCATGGAAAGTTTGCATGCACAATTATTTTTCAAATTTGTATGAGATTGATGTGGGAGTCAGCACTATCATAGAACAATAGAGAATATCAGTATTTGGGATATTACAAAGGAATGAATGTTGTAGTCTCTCCAATCATTTATTAATAAAGAATGTCTTTTCTTTCCCATATTTACTATTTTATATGTATGTATTGCTTGATTCCTTGGTCATGAGCATAGTTCTAGTTGATTATATTGTATAATATCATGTTTTAGTTGTTGTCTTCCATATTTTATAGGTTCTTTTGTAGTAAGCTTCAAGGATAGTGAAGAAAACCTTTGAGAAAAGTATCATGGCATTTCATTCAATTGATTAAACAGATCTAGGGAGATTCTAGCATTCTGTGTTTGTGTTTTGTTCTAGATTTGAACCATTCAGACTAGGGAACCAGCTCTTGTTCGCAGGAGGTGTGTATTTCTTGTTAGCATGGACTTTCAAAAATTACCTCCATTTCCTACTTGAGAGAGAGAAAGTTGTTATGAATGCACTGTATTTTAGGCGGATGATTCGTTCACTTTACAATGACTAAATTTTGATAAAACGTCTCTGGTAAAGAATATATTGTCCTTCCAAAACATCCATTCAACTTGTCTTGCACTTAAATTTGGCCTAAATGGACTTAATAAAATTCCCACCATTTCTCACCAGTAGGGATATAATTTTTATGAAAACATAATCTTGTAGGTGGATGATTTACTCACTTTAACATTGGCTTAGTTTTGGAAAGAAGTCTATGGTCAGTAAAATATTGGACTGCCAAAACAACCACTCCACCTGTTTTGCACCATGCCATAAAATGCCCTCGTTGGAAAAGTTTGAAAAGTATTAAACATATGGTTCAAGTGGCTTTGGGAAAATTCCCACCATTTCTGACCTACAAGAGAGAAAGTTGTTATGAAGGAACCATCATGCAAGTGGATGATTAATTCATTTCACCATTTACTCAATTTTTATAAAAAGTATCTAATAAAGAATATATTTTTCTTCCAAAACAAACATTCTACCTTTTTTACACCTAAATATGGCCTAAATGGACTTAGGAAAATTGCCAACATTTCTCACTATGATGGATAAAATTATTTTGAAAACATAATCTTGCAGGTGGATGATTTACTCACTTTACCAATGGCTCAGTTTTGGGAAAAAGTACATGTTCAGTCAAATTTTGGTCTGCCAAAACAACCACTCAGATTGTTTTGCACAATGCCAAAAAATTCCCTCCTTGGAAAAATTTGACAAGTATTGTGAAAATGTTCCAAGTGGTATTGGGAAAATACCCTCCATTTCCTACCTGAGAGAGATTAAATTGTTACGAAGGAACCATCCAGTAGGTGGATGATTAATGCACTTCACCATTGACTAAATTTTGATAAAACGTATCTAGTAAGGAATATATTGGCATACCAAAACACCTATTCAACCTATTTTGCACCTAAATTTGGCCTAAATTTCCTTAATTAAATACCCACCATTTCTCACCAATGAGGGATATAATTATTATGAAAACATAATCTTGAAGGTGGATGATTTACTCACTTTACCATTGGCGCTGTTTTGTAAAGACTTCTATGGTTAATAAAATATTGGCCTTCCAAAACAACCACTCAAAATGTTTTGCACCATGCCATAAAATGCCCTCATTGGAAAAAAATGACAAGTATTGAAACCTATTTACTACCACAAAAATAGAATCATACCCCCTCTGAGTTCTAGGAAATACTGGAATAAAATCCATATTGATGTAATCCCAAGGCCTAGTTGGAATAGGTAGGGGTTGATATAGTCCAGTATTTTGTCTCCTCCCTTTGGCATGTTGACATATCCTGCATTTTTCAACAAATTTCTTTCCATCATGTTGCATTGCTGGCCAAAAATAAAAAGCACTCACCTGATAAAATGTTTTGTCCTATCCAAAATGACCTGACAAACCTCCACTGTGTTTCTCCTGTATCAGATTTTCTCTCATATAACATTTAGGGATGCACAATTTATTACTCTTGAACAACAATCATTCTTGTAGAATTTATTCCAACCATTGACTTCTATTGTGGGAAACTTGATTCTCACAGGTTGCATATATATCCTTAAAATCCACATTTTCCTTATACATATTAACCAAATTTTCAAATCCCAAACTGTTGGACTTAATCTCTTGCAACATCAAATTTACTCTACTCAGGGCATCAACAACCTTATTATATTTTCCACTTGTATGCTTGATCACAAAGGTAAAGTTATGAAAAAATTCCACCCACTTAGCATGTTTCTAATTCAACTTAGGTTAACTATTTATAAAATTAAAAGCATGATTATCTAAATGTAGCACAAAATCTTTGGGTATCAAGTAATGTCTCCATTTCTTGAGAGATTGCACAACAATATACATTTTTTTATCATATGAAGAATACTTCTATTTTTCATCATTTAGCTTCTCACTAAAGTATTCTACTGATCTCTGTTATTGACTCAGAAAAAACCCTATTGCTATCCCATTAGCATCTGTCTCTACTTGTTAATCTTTGTCAAAACTTTGTAAATCCAGAATAATCTTTTCAATGATCTTTTTATTCAACAATTTGAATTTTATGTCACCTTATTATGTACACATGAAAGGTTATCTACTTCCCCTGAAGGTGTCTATCATGGGTGCACAAATTTGACTAAAATTCTTGATGAATTTTCTATAAAAAATTGCAAGACCATGAAAAATTCTTACCTCATACGCATTGCTTGGATTTGGACAATTAATAATCGCTTGCACCTTTTCTGGATCCATTTTTAACCATTCTTTTGGAACCACGAATCCCAAATAAATGAATTCTTTCTTAAAAACCTACACTTTTCATATTTATCGGCAAATTATCTTTTTGTAGGGTTTCCAACACCAACTTAAGATGTCTCAAATTTTCTTCTTTATTCTGACTGAAAATAAGAATATCATCCAGATACACTATCACAAATTTTTCAGTGTATTCCTTCAAGACTGCACTCATCAATCTCATAAAAGTGCTAGGTGCATTAGTAATCCCAAATGCCATTACTAACCATTCATACAGTCGATTGTTAGTATTGAATGTAGCCTTCCATTCATCCCCTTCTCTTATTCTTATTTGATGATAACCAATTTTCAAATCGATCTTTGAAAAATATGTTGAACCACTTAGACAATCTTATTAGATTTTTATCATTTAAGCTAGCATTAACTTAGGATCTTAACTGAGAGAATAACAAGCACAACAATCAAACAAATAAGATAATGAACACAAATATTTTCCTCAGGGAAACCATAAAGGAGAAAACCCCACAACTTCCCTAGAGATAGAATCAAAACCAAATAGCAAAGCCCCAAAAATAGTAAGATGATATCCCGAAAGCAGTAGCCTCTTTCCTCCTAGCCCCCAAAACTTCTTCTTCCTCAGCTATGCGCTACAATGGAGTGTGAGTGAGTGTGTGATAAATAGAGAGGCTCACTCTCTATTTATACTAATTCCCAACTTAACAATGAATCACTAGGGCCGACTTCTCTCGGAGAGTCTAATAACCCTAGTGCCCCGAAACTGCGGGGACTTTAACCCTTGAACAATAGGAGGGTTACCCACAATGACTTGACATGACTTGTTTACATTATGGAACCTCTCAATAGGAACATCGGGGTATGACATGACTTCAATACATTATAGACACTTCCTGGAATAAACATCGGGGTACAAGACATAAGATATACAATTGAATACATTCCAAAGTTACAAATACATCAACACTCCTTCTTAACTAGGAAGGTATTCTTTCGACACAATTTTCAGCACCGGTCTTCTTCTCTATATCGACTGGATCATCTTGTCATCTTCATCTTCAAGTTGTATTCATATTCAAGTCTTCTTCATCTTCAATTCATCATCGTCTTCAAGTCTTCTTCATCTTCAAGTCATCTTCGTCTTTAGGTCTTCTTCTAAGTCATATTCTTCTTCAAGTCTTCTTCATCACGGGATTTGGATCATCACGACTGCTAGATCATCACTGCTAGATCATCATAACTGTATCATCATCAAATCTAGATCATCACTTGATATGGATCATCATTAAGTCTAGATCATCATCACATATGGATCATCACTTGATCTAGATCATCATCAAGTCTGGATCATCATCATCGGTGCTATCTCAGAATGGTGCTATCTCTCGATTATTCTCATCACAGGAATTTCTAAAAAGTGAGCCATTTTTCATGCCGGTTGTATACCTACCCTTCATGTAGGTCTTCAACACTTATATCTGACCCTATGTCAGAATGGCCCACCCAGATCTTACATTTGACCTCATCTTGTCAGAAAGGCATGCCTAACACTCACATCTGACCTCATCTTGTCAGAAAATCCCAACACTCACATCCAACCTCATCTTGTCAGAAAGGCTCTGCAGTTACATCCAACCTCATCTTGTTGGAAAGGCTTTTCACTTCCATCCAACCTCATCTTGTCAGAAAGGCTCTACACTTACATCTTACCTCATCTTGTCAAAAAGGCTCTCCACTTACATTCGACCGTGTTTGAAAACATCGCATCAAAAGGGCTCTCAGTCCCAGACTGAGGATTCCTAATAACTGACTAGGTGCCTCCATTATCCTAGAGAATGGCATTAGCCCTTATATCTGATCAAGTGGGAACACATCCCTAAATCACATCAAAATGGTGATGCACTCACATCTGATCATGTAAGACTACATCCCATAGTCATATCAGAATGGCTCTCAGTCCCAGACTAAGTATTCCTGATAACTGACTAGGTGCCTCCATTCCAAGAATGGAATTCAACACTTATATCTGATCATGTAGGAACCAATCCTATAGTTTCATCAGAATGTCTCAGCACTCACATCTGACATGGAAGGAACCAAATATTCTCACCATGACAGAATAGCTTGGCCCTTACATATGACCATGGAAGGAACCTAATCCTCTCACCATGTCAAAATGGATCTAGGTCTCATCATTTCCCCTTAGAGGGAACCTCGATCTTGAGAACACCAAGCTTCTCCTTGAAGTACTCAAACTTCACTCTAGCTAATGGCTTCATCAACATATTAGCTATCTATTCGTCGGTCGCAACGTACTGGAGCTTCACTGCTCCTCTCTGCACCATATCCCTGATATAGTGATACTTAATCTCAATATTCTTTGAATTGTCATGGAAAACCAGGTTCTCCGACAAATTCACACAACTCTAGTTGTCACAATATATATAAGTAGCATCCAACTGGAGATCAAATAAATTAGACAGTAGCTTTCTCAGCCACACTACCTCGTAACTACCTGAACAAGATGAGACATATTCTACTTCAGCTGTACTTAATGCCACACAGTACTACTTCCTTCTAAACCAAGAGATCATACCTGATCCCATACTGAAGCAGCATCCTAAAGTGCTCTTCCTATTGATGGCACTGCCTGTCCAATCTGAATCAACATAACCTTCTAGGTTAATCTTCTGATTTTCCTCACCCTTGAGCCCATAATCAATTGTACCCTTCAGGTACCTCAGAATATGCTTTGTAACAATCAAGTGAACATGTCTCATATCTATTAGGTACTGGCTCAAGGTGTTCACAGCAAAGAAAATATATGGTCTCATGTTCCTCAGGTACATGAAGGACCCAATCATCTGACAATACATTGTAGCATCAACTGCTTCTGATGAAGCTTCACTCAATAGCTTCAGGTTTGATGCCATAGGTGTGGTTATGGCCTTGCAGTCCATCATCCTGAATCTCTTCAGAATCTCTACTACATACTTCCCTTGTCCAAGGAATATTCCGTCTATATTATGCCACACCTCCATGCCTAAGAAATAGTGCATCATACCCAAGTCTTTCATTTCAAACTCAGAAGCAATTTTCCTCTTCGTATCAGCAATCAACCCATCCATACCTGTTACAAACAGATCATCCACATATAGTAGGAATATCACTGGATTGCCATCTTCAACCTTGTAGTAAAGGTTGGAATCTGCTTTACTCTTGGTAAAGCCCAAACTGGATATAAAGCCATCAATTTTGATGTACCATGTCCTGGGTGCCTGTTTCAAACCATACAGGGATTTCTTCAATATACACACATGATACTCCTTGTCATGTGTCTCAAAACTGAGTGGCTGCTCCACATACACTTCCTCTTCTACTACACCATTCAAGAAAGCAGTCTTGACATCCATCTAGTGTATCTTCCATTTCATCATTGCAGCCAAAGCAAGTACTAATTTGATGGAACTGTATCTGGCTACAGGTGCAAAATTTTCTTCATAATCTATTCCCTCTTTCTAGGAGAAACCACAAGCCATGAATCTTGCTCTATATTTCTCTATGCTGCCATCTGCAGTATGCTTGATCTTGTAGATCCATTTGGAAGTTACAATGGACTTAACTTCTGGTCTTTGGACAACATCCCAAACATCATTCTTTATGATCGATTGACACTATTCGATCATGGCCTCCTTCCATTCTTTCCTTTCTGCCGCTTCTTCATAGTTGGAAGGTTCTTTATCAATAATGTCATGTATCAAGGCTACATAATTGGAGCAGGACCTAGTACTCTTTCTTCCTCTATGTGTTTCTTTTGAAGCTCCATATCTTTCTACACCTTGGATAATTTCATGTACCCAAGAAGGTTTCCTCTTACTCCTGAGGTGGATCTACAGGTTCTTGAGGTTCTTCTAATTCTTGATCTTCTTCTTGAATTTCTTCATTCATGATTGTATCATGAATTCTGGGTGCTCTTGTTTCTTCAGGCTCTTCAGCCGGTCTTTTCCTGGATTTGATGTAGGCTGAATCTTTGTCAAATGTTACATCTCTGCTAATTTCAATATTCTTGAATCCTGGGAAGTATATTCTGTAAGCCTTCGATCTATTAGAGTATCCCACAAATATACCCTTCTTTCCTGAAGGATCTAACTTCATCCTCTTTTCTTTTGGAATGTGTATGTATACAAGACAACCGAATATTCTAAGATGGTTGACTTCTAGTTTCTTTCCAAATAATACTTCTTCAGGTGTCGCGTTCTCAAGTACTCTGTGTGGAGTACGGTTCTGTACATACACCGATGTTCTGGAAGCTTCTTCCCATAGATGCATGGGAAGATATTGATCATGAAGCATGGCCCTTGCTGCTTCCATGATCATTCTATTTTTTCTTTCTACAATCCCATTTTGTTGTGGATCATATGGAGTGGATAAATCCCTATTAATCCCTGAGTCTTTGCATAGCTCTTTGAATTCATTTGATGTGAATTCTTTGCCATTATCTGATTGAAAGGTCTTGATCTTCTCTTCTGTGTGATTGTCGATCAAGGATTTTAATTCCTTGAACTTGCTAAATACTTCATCTTTATTCTTCATAAAGTATATACATGCCTTTCTAGAAAAATTATCAATAAAAGAAACATAGTATACATACCCACTTAGTGAACTGGATGACATTGGACCTCATACATCAGAGTGGATGATTTCCAAGATTCCTTATGCCTTGCTATCACTACTTGGAAATGTCTTCTTTGTGTTCTTCCCTTTTGCACACACCTTCATGTTTTGTCTGCATTTCTGGGAGACCTTCAACAGCTTTACTTGCAATTGGTAGTGCTCTGTAATGCACATGTGCAAGCCTTATATGCCAAATCTCATTTGGTTCTACTAAGTCATGAACCAAAGCTTGTTCTGGTTGGCCCTTTAGTTTCTATAGTCCTCCTTTTTGTTCCCCAATCACTACTGCATCATCGAAAGACTTTCCCTTTGGCCACATGAGGACTTGGTCATCTACAAATGCAACCCTCATTACTTTTGCATCCAATGCAGATATGGAGTGGAGGTTCTTCTTTAGTACAGGTACAAACATTACATCTTTCATCTTGATAGACTTTCTAGCGTCTAGCTTGTATGAGGATTCACCACTACCTTTTATTGGATATTGGTAGTCATCTCTAAATTTCACCTTGTGAGGTGATTCATGTTCAGATAGTTTCACAAAGGATTCCTTGAATCATGTCATAATTTTGGAAGCACCACTATCTATAAGCCAATCATTGCTTCCATGTGGGATAGTTCCCCCAAGAGAGAAAATCAGAACATATTCTTCATCACTTGAAGAATCATCTGTCTTGTTTGTTTCTCTTTGTGGAAGGTTCATCATCCTCTGCAGCATGAGCATGATTTCTTCTCTTGTTTCCCTTCTTCTTTTGAGATCTACTTTTGTTTCTAGGACAATCTCTAGCAAAGTGTCATCTTTCATCACATGTATAGCAAATGTACTTAGATTGATCTCTACGATTTCTAAATTTATTCCTTTGATGAGAGTACTTACCTTTGTGGTGGCTAGATCTGGTTTTCTTAGATTGTACTATGAGAGCTTGTTCTTCACTTCCCATATTTTCTTCTCGAGCTGCTATCCGAGATTCTTCTTGAGAGCATTATTCTCATAGTCTATTGAACTTGACTAACTTCTTTTTGGCATAGATCCCTTGAATGAAAGAGTCCCATGTCCTAGAGAGACCATTCAAGGTTGTCATTACAATCTCTGCATTCTCTACTTCTTCATCTACTGCTTCAAGTTGTTCTTTGATCTGGGAGACCCTTATGAAGTATGACTTTATGGTCTCCGCATTCTGGATCTTCACATTCTTCAATTGGTTCCTCAAGGTCATCTTCTAGTTTATGTTCTTTTCTTCAAACAATTTGGTTAGGGCATCAAACATAGCTTTAGGTGTCTTTAGGGAGGACACCTATGGTATGAGGTGATCCTTGATTGAATCAACAATAATCCTTTTATCCATAACCAACTTCTTCTTGTGTAAGGCCTTAGCCTCATCTCCCTCTCGAACTGGAATCTCCTCATTGATGTAGGATTCCAACTCATTTTCTTCCAGGACTAGGGATATCCTTTGCTTCCAGGCTCAGAATTTATTAGCTCCCTCAAGCTTTTCATCAATATTGGTATGATGAGACATCTTAACTGAGAACCTTAAATGGAAATACAAAAGATTTAGATCTTACCAGGTCAAGATGTTGGATCTAAATCTGGAGCTGAATTTTTGTAGTGTTGGTTCAGGAGAATATTAGGGTTTGACTTTCCTAGAGTTCCGTCCAACCAAATGCTTTGATATTGATCTATAAAATTTGATTTTGAGGAGGAGATCAATACAGGCTTGGGCTCACTCAAAAATTCCACTTCTTTGGAAAGCCCTAATTTTAGGCACTAGTGTCGGGTCAAAAACTGAAAATGCTCATAATCAGCTTCTACTTCGACAGAAAGATGCGCCCTAGGGAGGAGAGTCAGTCTAGCCTCCTTTTGCTGAAAATCTATGGAGAGAGATCCAAAAAGTAGGAATCCCTAGTTTCTGCAGCTGCATAGTGTCTTCTTCTCAGGTTAGCCCTGATACCATGTTATATTTTTATCATTTAAACTAGCATTAACTTAGGATATTAACTGAGAGAATAACAAGCACAACAATCAAACACATAAGAAAATGAACAAAAATATTTTCCTCGAGGAAACCATAAAGGAGAAAACCCTGCAACTTCCTCAGAGATAGAATCAACACCAAATAGAAAATCCCCAAAAACAGTAAGATGATATCCTGACAGTAGTAGCCTCTTTATTTCTAGCCATGACAACTTCTTCTTCCTCAGCTATGCACTACAACTGAGTGTGAGAGAGTGTGTGATAAATAGAGAGGCTCACTCTCTATTTAAACTAATTCCCAACTTGACAATGACTCACTAGGGCCCACTTCTCTAAGAGAGTCTAATAACCCTAGTGCCTTGGAACTGCGGGGACTTTAACCCTTGAACAATAGGAGGGTTACCCACAATGACTTGACATTACTTGTTTACATTATAGAACCTCTTGATAGGAACATCGAGGCATGACATGACTAAAATACATTATAGACACTTCCCAGAACAAACATCGGGGTACAAGACATAAGATATACAAGTGAATACATTCCGAAGTTACAAATACATCAACAAATCCATCAAATCATCAATGTGTGGTAAGGGAAATATGTACCTGATAGTGATCTTGTTGATTGCTCAAGAGTCAGTGCACATACACCATCCACCATCCTTATTTGGGATAAACACAGTGGATACTACACAAGGACTCAAATTTTATTTCACCAAACCTTTATCCAATAGCTCATGTACCTGATGTTTTATCTCTTCATTCTCTTGAGGAGTCAATTTGTAGACTACCTTATTAGGTAAACTTGCGCCAGGTATTAAGTCAATATGATGACTAATACTTCTCATAGGAGGTAACGCATTTGGTAACTCATCCACAATAATATTAGCATAATCATCAAGCAATATTTTAACTTTAGTAGGAAAATCATCTAAAATTTTAGAATTTAAAATTACCTTTGGTTTTCCAACAAGGGAAAAATGCAGTTCTTCTTCTTTCTTGACTTCTTGTAATATGTCCTTTCCATTCATCAACAAAATATTGGATCCTAAATCTTCTTGGGCTGATTCATCTTTCATAGGTAATAGTGTATGCTTATTTCCATCCTTTTCTAGAGAATAAGTGTTTTTCCTTCCATCATGAACCATTTTTGTATCATATTTCCATGGGCTCGAAAAGAGTATATGGAATACATACATAGGAATTATATCACATAATACCACGTCTTTATAACTACCAATTTGAAACTCTACATTACACTGCTCATTCACCAAGAGCTGATGTCCTTTATGCAACTAGGACAATTTATAAGGAGTGGGATGTTTCATTGTGGTCAATCCCACTTCTCTACCATATCTGTTGAGACCAAATTATTTGTACTATCGCTTTCAATAACCATATTACATCACTTCCCTTGTGACTTTCACTTAGTATTGAACAAACTCTTCCTTTGGGTTGGTTCATGTACTTTCTTCTCTATTTTCACTAAAACTATCTTCATCATAATGGATTCTCCTTCCTCGAGAGGATTATTCATCTATGCTTCCTCATTGGACTCCTCATGAGCCTCAACAATATTTGCATTCCTCTAAATTGTAGGTTTATTCTTTGGGCACTCCCATGACATGTGTCTGATTTCTCCACATGTATAGCATTTTACTTCACTATTTCTGCCTCTTCCTCTAGCATTAAACCTACCTCCCCTGAATCCTCCTCTTTGGGGTGTTTGGATACTAGAACCTTCTCCCTCATATTTATAGGTATGAAACTTACCTCCTCTTTTTAGAGATCCTTTTCCTCTGGCTGTACTTTTTCCTCGATTCTTCTAGTTCTATCTTAGTAGCTTCTCTTCTACCCTTGAGGCTTCCTGATAAGCATCTTCAACAGCATTCAAATTCAACAAGATGATCTCATCTTGTATCTCATATCTTAGTTCATTTATATATTTGTCCACTCTTTCTATGTCCCCTTGTGTTTATCTATCTCTAATAATTAGCTCAAAGAATTCTTCTATATATTCTTAAACAACGATACCCTTTTGTCTAAGATTTTGTAATTGTCTAATGAGAGTCAACTGATAATCCTTAGGTATATATTGTCTTTTAATTTTATCTAAAATTTTATCCCAAGTTTTGATTTTGGACTTACCTCTTCTTTCCCTATGGATTTGAAGTTCATCCCACCAGATAGTTGCATGTCCCTTCAGTTTGTTCGCTGCATATTTGACCTTCTTTTTATCCTCAATTTATTCAAAAGCAAAGTACTTTCCAGAGAATTTAGCCAGTCCATGAGTTATTCAACATTCATATTACCTTCATACATGGGAAATTCAATTTCAGGCCTGCTACTATCTTTCACTAGAATCCTCAATACTTTTACTTCATCAACAATATCCTCTTCCTCTTCTTCATAGGACTCCCCTTCATCACTGGTGTCTATACTCTATGAATTTCTTCTCTCAATATCCTCCACCCTAGCTTGGAGCTATCTTAGCTCCTTTTGTTTGTTTGTCGCTGCAGCTTGTCTTCCTCGACCACCTCCTACTAGAAATCCATGTACTTGTCTTGGTCACATCCTTCTATAGGATATGTTATTTTTCTCTAATACCAAAACTGATGCCAGGTAAGTTCTAGTAAGCCTAAAATGATCCAAATCAGCAAAAATCATTGATTAAAATCTTCTTCTACAAGCTCAATTCCGCAAATCTCTTTCCGCAGAGTACATTTCCACAACATTATTTCTACAACTATATGGTCGAACACTCTTTCTGTAATTGCAGATTGCAGATTGTGGGTCAGATTTTTTACTTTTCTTAGAAATTCTTCCGTAATTCGTCTCCTGTAACCTTTCTTTCGCAATTAACTTTATTTAGATTTAACAAGCTTGAACCTTTGCATTGTGGAAACCATTCTCGATCGTTGATATCTTGTGGTTTCTTCCCTATCCATTAATCTGAGATCAAGTGCAGAACTTCACTTTAAATTTGCAGATCTATTATCTCCCATACACTTTTCTTCCCTGAAATTCATCCACAACTATAGATCTATCTAAGTCGTAGGTTTTTAACTCAAACTATTACAGTCGAATTGATATGTGAAATGATCAATTTCCTTCTGGTTGCATTTGCATGAACACATATTCGTCTTCATGAATTTTCTAAAAATTTCTATAGATATTGAAGATTCATAGACACAGATAATTATACATGCTTATGGTTATTGAAAATAAGTAAAATAATTTACAAATATTCACACAGAGGCTATTAATCTATTCTTCATTTCATTAACCATCAACCACTACCATACACACTCTTCTACACAAACCACTCATATAATATCTGATTATTACATTCAACACTTTAATATAGAATTTTATCAAACTATTGGATCTGAATAAGCAAGATCTGAACTCCTAAGAAAGTAAATCTACAACTAACCTATCCTCGAGAAACCTCTTGCAAGATTCGAGGACATCAATGGAAAATTGCCATTCTTGCAATCATACATATCCTATCTATAAAACAAATTTCAAGTAATCAACAAGTAACATTATTCTTCTAGAAATGATTACATAGAAGCAGAAAAATAGAATTTCCTACTCAATCAGAAAACATTGGACTTTGATTCAACTCTCCTGCATCATTCATGCATGATTTTGTGGAGGGCATTATGTAGCAGACACAACAACCCATAAGATATTGAGACCGGGTTATTACTGTTAATGTATTTGTAACTTTAGAATGTATTCATTTGTAACTCTTATGTCTTATACCCCGATGTTTAGCCCGAGAAGTTTCTATAATGTATTTGAGTCATGTCACGCCCCAATGTTCCTATCGGGGGGATCTATATTGAAAACAAGTCATGTCAATTCATTGTGGGTAACCCTCCTATTGTTCAAGGGTTAAAGTCCCCACAGTTCCGAAGCACTGGGGTTGTTAGACTCACCTAGTGAAGTTGGCCCTAGTAGTGTTTTGTTAAGTCGGGAATTACTATAAATAGAGATCTAGCCTCTCTATTTATCACACACTCACTCACACTCAGTTGTAGAGCATAGCTGAGGAAGAAGAAGAAACTGGGGCTAGGAAGAAAGAGGTTACTGCTGTCGGGAGATCATCTTATTGTTTTGGGCTTTCTATTTGGTGTTGATTCTATCTCTGAGGAAGTTGCAGGGTTTTTTCCATTTATGGTTTCCCCAAGGAAAAACACTGTGTTCATTGTGTCTTGTGTTTTATTGTTGTGCTTGTTATTATCTCAGTTAAAATATCCTAATATAATGCTAGCTTAATGATAAAATTCTAACATGGTATCAGAGCTAACCTGAGAAGAAGACACTGTGCAGCTGTGGGAACTAGGGCTTCCTATTTTTTGGATCTCTCTCCACATATTTTCAGAAAAATAATGTTGGACTAACTCTCCTCCCCAGGGCACATATTTCTGTCGAAGCAGAATCCAATTCTGATGTTTTTTAGTTTTGGACCCGACACTGCTGCTGAAAATTAGGGCTTTCCATAGAAGGGGAATTTTTGAGTGATCCCAGGCCTAGATTTATCTCCTCCTCAAAATCAAATTTTATAGATCAAGATCAAATCATTTGGTTGGACAGAACTCCAGAAAAGAAAAACCCTAATCTGCTCCTGAACCAAGCACTGCAAAAATTTAGCTCCAAATCCAGGTCCGACATCTTGACCTTGTAAGATCTAAATATTTTGTATTTCTATTTGAGGTTGTTAGTTAAGATGCCTCATCATACCAATATTGATTAAAGGCTTGAGGGAGCTTATAACTTCCGAGCCTGGAAGTATAGGATCTCCTTCATCCTAGGAAAAAATGAGTTGCACTCCTATATCAGTGAGGAGGTTCCAGTTCTAGAGGGAGATGATGTTAAGGCCTTACACAAGAAGAAGTTGGTTATGAAAAAGAGGATTATTGCTGATTAAATCAAGGATCACCTCATACCATAGGTGTCCTCCCTAAATACACCTAAATCTATGTTTGATTCCCTAACAAAATTGTTTGAAGGAAAGAACATAAACTAGAAGATGACCTTGAGGAACCAGTTGAAGAATCTGAAGATCCAAAATGCAGAGACCATCCAGTCTTACTTTACAAGGGTCTCCTAGATGAAAGAGCAACTTGAAGCAATAGATGGAGAAGTGGAGAATGTAGAGATTGTAATGACCACATTGAATGGTCTCCCTAGGACATGAGACTATTTCATTCAAGGGATTTGTGCTAGAAATAAGTTATTCAAGTTCAGCGGACTATGGGAATAATTCTCTCAAGAAGAAGCTTGGATAGCATCTCTAGAAGAAAATATGGGAAGTGAAGATCAAGCTCTCATAGTACAATCCAAGAAAAATAGATCTAGCCACCACAGAAGTAATTACTCTCATCAAAGGAATAAATTTAGAAATACTAGAGATAAGTCTAAGTTCATTTGCTATACATGTGATGAAAGAGGACACTTTGCTAGAGATTGTCCTAGAAACAAACGTAGCTCTCACAACAAGAAGGGAAACAAGAGAAGACAACATGCTCATGCTGCAGAGGATGATGAACCTTCCACAAAGAGAACCAGACAAGTTAGTGATGAAGAATATGTTATGATCTCCGTTCTCATGGGAACTATCACACATGGCAGCAAGGATTGGCTTATAGATAGTGGTGCTTCCAAACATATGACAGGATTCAAGGAATCCTTTTTGAAACTATCTAAACATGAATCACCTCACAAGGTGAAACTTGGAGATGACTACCAATATCCAATAAAAGGTAGTGGTGAATCCTCATACAAGCTAGACTCTGAAAAGTATATCAAGATGAAAGATGTATTGTTTGTACCTAGACTAAAGAAGAACCTTCTCTCCATATTTGCATTAGATGCAAAAGGAATGAGGGTTGAATTTGTATATGGCCAAGTGCTCATGTGGCCAAAGTGAAATTCTTTCGATGATGTAGTAGTGATTGGGGAACAAGAAGGAGGACTATACAAATTGAAGGGCCAACTAGAAAAAGCTTTGGTTCATGATTCGGTAGAACCAAATGAGCTTTGGCATAGAAGGCTTGCACATGTGCATTATAGAGCACTACCACTTGCAAGCAAAGTTGTTGAAGGTCTCCCAGAAATGCAGACAAAACATGAAGGAGTATGAAAAGGATGTGCGAAAGGGAAGAACACAAAGAAGACATTTCCAGGTAGTGAAATCAAGGAAAAAGGAATTGTGGAAATCATCCATTCTGATGTATGCGGTCCAATGTCATCCAGTTCACTAAACGGGTGTGTATACTATGCTTATTTGATTGATGGTTTTTATAGAAAGGAATGGATATAATTTATGAAGAACAAATATGAAGTATTCAACAAGTTCAAGGAATTCAAAGCCTTGATCGAGAACCACACTAAAAACAAGATCAAGACCTTTCGATCAGATAATGGCAGAGAATTCACATCAAATGAATTCAAAGATCTATGCAAAGAATCAGGGATTAAGAGGGAGTTATCCACTCCATATAATCCACAACAGAATGGGATTGTAGAAAGAAAGAATAGAATGATTGATCATGGAAGCAGCAAGGGGAATGCTTCATGACCAAGATCTTCCCATGCATCTATGGGAAGAAGCTACCAAAATAGTGGTGTATATATAGAACTATACTCCACACAGAGTACTTGAGAACAAGACTCCTAAACAAGTCTTCTCCGACAAGAAACCAGAAGGCATCCATCTCAGAATATTTGGCTATCTTGTATACATACACATTCCGAAAGAAAAGAGGATGAAGTTAGATCCTTCAGGAAAGAAGGGTATATTTGTGGGATACTCTGAAAGCTCGGAGGCCTACAAAATATACTTCCCAGGGTTCAAGAATATTGACATTAGTAGAGATGTAACATTTGACGAAGATTCAGCCTACATCAAATCAAGGAAGAGACCGGTTGAAGAACCTGAAGAAACAAGAGAACCCAGAATTCATGAAACAACCATGAATGAAGAAATTCAAGAAGAAGATTGAGAATTTGAAGAACCTAAATAACCTATAGATCCACCTCAAGAGAAGAATCCTCATAAGAGAAAACCTACTTGGGTACGTGAAATTATCCAAGGTGGAGAAAGATATGGAGCTTCAGAAGAAACACCTAGAGGAAGAAAGAGAACTAGGTCTTTCTCTAGTTATGTAGCCTTGCTATGTGACATTATTGATAAAGAACCTTCCAACTATGAAGAAGTGGTAGAAAGGAAAGAATGGAAGGAGGCTATGATCGAAGAATATCAATCGCTCATGAATAATGATGTTTAGGATGTTGTCCCAAGACCAGAAGGGAAGTCCATTGTAACTTCCAAATGGATCTACAAGATCAAGCATGCTACAAATGGAAGCATCGAGAAATATAAAGAAAGATTCATGGCTCATGGTTTCTCCCAAAAAGAAGGAATAGATTATGAAGAAATCTTTGCACCTGTAGCCAGATACACTTCCATCAGATCGGTACTTTCTCTGGATGCAGTGATGAAATGGAAGATACACCAGATGGATGTCAAGATTGCCTTCTTGAATGGTGTAGTAGAACAGGAAGTGTATGTGGAACAGCCACTCAGTTTTGAGACACATGACAGGGATTCTCATGTGTGTAGATTAAATAAATCCCTATACGGTTTGAAATAGGCACCTAGGACATGGTATGAAAGAATTGATGGTTTCCTATCTAGTTTGGGCTTTACCAAGAGTAAAGCAGATTCCAACCTTTACTACAAGGTTGAAGATGGCAATACAATGATACTCCTATTGTATGTGGATGATATGTTTGTAATAGGTATGGATGGGTTTATTTCCGATACAAAGAGGAAACTTGTTGCTAAGTTTGAAATGAAAGACTTGGGTATGATGCACTATTTCTTAGGCATGGAGGTGTGGCAGAGTGCGGATGGAATATTCCTTGGGAAAGGGAAGTATGTAGTAGATATTATGAAGAGATTCGAAATGATGGACTGAAAGTCCATAACCACACCTATGGAATCGAACCTGAAGCTATTGAGTGATGCTTCATTAGAAGCGGTTGATGCTATGATGTATCATCAGATGATTGGGTCCTTGATGTACTTGATGAACACGAGACCAGATATTTGCTTTGCTGTGAACACCTTGAGCCAGTTCCTGACAGATCCAAGACATGTTCACTTGACTGCTGCAAAGCATATTTTGAGGTACCTGAAGGGTACAGTTGATTATGGGCTCAAGTACAAGGAAAATCAAAAGATTAAACTAGAGGGTTATGTTGATTCAGATTGGGCTGGCAGTTCCATCGATAGGAAGAGCACTTCAGGATGTTGCTTCAGTATGGGATCAGATATGATCTCTTGGTTTAGCAGGAAGCAATCCTGTGTGGCACTGAGTACAGCTGAAGCAGAGTATGTCGTAGCTTGTTCACCTAGTTGCGAGGCAATATGGCTGAGAAAGATACTGTCTAATTTATTTGATCTCCAATTGGATGCTACTTGTATAAATTGTGACAACCAGAGCTATGTGAAGTTGTCAGAGAACACTGTGTTCCATGAAAAGTCAAAGCATATCGAGAACAAGTATCACTATATTAGGGATATGGTGCAGAGAGGAGCAGTGAAGCTCCCATATGTTGCGATGGACAAACAGATAGTTGATGTGTTGATGAAGCCATTGGATAGAGTGAAGTTTGAGTACTTCAGGGAGAAGCTTGGTTTTCTCCAGAGTGAGGTTCCCTCCAAGGGGAAATGATGAGACCTAGAGCCATTCTGACATGGTGAGAGGATTAGGTTCCTTACATGGTCAAATGTAAGGGCTAAGCCATTTTGTCATGGTGAGAGGATTTGCTTCCTTCCATGTCAGATGTGAGTGTTGAGCCATTCTGATGTGACTGTAGGATTGGTTCCTAGATGATCAGATGTAAGGGATGAATGCCATTCTTGGAATGGAGGAACCTATTCAGTTACCAGGAATACTCAGTCTGGGACTGAGGGCCATTTTGATATGACTATAGGATGTAGTCTGACATGATTATATGTGAGTGCATAGCCATTCTGATGTGATTGAGGGATGTGTTCCCACTTGATTAGATATAAGGGATGATGAGATTCTCTAGGAGAATGGAGGCACCTAGTCAGTTACTAGGAATCCTTAGTCTGGGAATGAGAGCCCTTTCGATGTGATGTGTTTACATATGGTTGAATGTAAGTGCAGAGCCTTTCTGAAAAGATGAGGTCAGATGTAAGTGCTGAGCCATTCTGGTGCGATGTGTTTACACATGGTCAGATGTGAGTGTTGTTCCTTTTTGACAAGATGGGGTCGGATGTAAGTGCAGAGCCTTTCCGAAAAGATGAGGTTGGATGTAAGTGCTGAGCCATTCTAGCGCGATGTGTTTACACATGGTCAGATGTGAGTGCTGGGCATTTTTGACAAGATGAGGTCATATGTGAGTGCTGGGTATGCCTTTCTAACAAGATGAGGTCAGATGCAAGAGTTGGGCGGGCCATTGTGACTTAGGGTCAGATATAAGTGCTGAAGACCTACATGAAGGGTAGGCCTACAACCAGCATGAAAAAGGGCTGGCTCTGTAGAACTTCCTGTGACGAGAAGAATCAAGAGACAGCACCATTCTGAGATAGCACCGATGATGATGATCCAGATCAAGTGATGATCCAGATGTGACGATGATCCATACTTGATGATGATCCAGATTAAGTGATGATCTATATTTGATGATGATATAGTGATGATGATCCAATAGTCATGATGATCCAGATCCCGTGATGAAGAAGACTTGAAGAAGAAGATGACTTAAAGAAGACTTGAATACAAAGGTGACTTGAAGATGAAGAAGACGAAGAAGACAACTTGAAGATGAAGACAACTTGAAGATGAATGTGACGAGATGATCCAGTCAATATAGAAAAGAAGACCAGTGCTGAAAATTGTGTCGAAAGAATACCTTCCTAGTTAAGATGGATTGTTGATGTATTTGTAACTTCAGAATGTATTCACTTGTATATCTTATGTCTTGTACCCCAATGTTTATTTCAGAAAGTGTCTATAATGTATTTGAGTCATGTCATGCCCCGATGTTCCTATCGGGAGGATCAATAATGTAAACAAGTCATGTCAATTCATTATGGGTAACCCTCCTATTGTTCAAGGGTTAAAGTCCCCGCAGTTCCGGGGCACTAGGGTTGTTAGAATCACCTAGTGAAGTTGTCCCTAATAGGGTTTTGTCAAGTCAGGAATTAGTATAAATAGAGAGCTAGCCTCTCTATTTATTACACACTCACTCACACTCAGTTGCAGTGATTAGCTAAGGAAGAAGAATACATTGGGCTAGGAAGAAAGAGGTTACTGCTGTCGGAAGATCATCTTACTGTTTTGGGATTTTCTATTTGGTGCTAATTATATCTCTGAGGAATTTGTGGGGTTTTCTCCATTTATGGTTTCCCCGAGGAAAAACACTATGTTCATTGTCTCTTGTGTTTGATTTTTGTGCTTGTTATTCTATCAGTTAAAATATCCTAATATAATGCTAGCTTAATGATTAAATTCTAACAATTACCGGCCCTCCTTATTTGTAGATGTGCACAAGTTTGTAAGGAGTTGTCACCAATGCTATATATTCACAGAAAAACAAAGGTTAACAACCTTGCCTTTGCAACCAGTTGTGGTGTTAGCCCCTTTCTAGCAGTGGGGGATTGATTTCATTGGGAAATTAAAAGACAATTCAATTAATGGGTTTTATTGGATCATAAAAACAATTGATTATTTCACTAAGTGGGTAGAATCAATATCCACCAAAAAGGATACTGATAAATTTATTATGGAATTGCTTGAGAATAAGATTATAACAAGATTTGGGGTTCCATCCAACATAACAATAAAAAATTCCAAATCTTTCAGTTAAGTAGGGAACACATCATTTTGTTTCAAATATGGCATTTTCCCATCCCACTCATCCAACTAATATCCCCAAGGAAACAATCTTGTAGAATTAAGCAATAAACACTTAATGACCATCCTTAAAAAACATTCGGAAATAATAAAAAGTCTTGGGATAGTAAAATAAAATATGCACTTTGGGCACACAAAATAACTAAGAAAAGTTCAAAAAGAAAGAATCCTTTTGAGTTGGTATATGCTTCAACTTCCTCCTTTCATATCTATATTGAATTTCTAGTGCATCAGATGCTTCAAGAATATGGTTTAGAAGAAGATGTCGTGCCCAATAGAATAAATCAGTTAATTGAATTAGATGAAAGCCGAAGGAATGCTATTGACAGGAGTATCATAAACCAAGATAAGGTTAAAATAACATTTTACAAGTCTGCAAAACCAAAGGCCTTTCAGATTGGATATGTAGTTTTATTATGGGACAAACGAAGGAAAAATCCAGAAAAACATGGGAAGTTCGATAGTCTCTAGATGGGGACATTCATCATTTATGACATGGATGGAACCAATTCATTTCTTCTCAACACCATGGAAGGAGAAAATTTTCTCTTACCAATGAATGGGAAATAGTTGAAATTGTTCTTCAATGAGCATATATAATGCCCAAGGGGGTATTGTTAAGAATTTTCTAAACCCTTTTTATTTTTGTATCATAGCTTATTGTTGTATATTATTTATGTACCATAGTTTTTCGTACCATAGTTTTCTATACCATAGTTTTCTGTACTATTATTTTTGTATATTATGTTGCAATTTGTATTGCATTTTTTCATTAATTTACGTAAATATGGGACTGATGCATTTTAGTTTCTTGCAGGAACCAGACATTATAGTTTTCTCTCCCACTCTCTTTGATTGAAGATCAGTTGAGTACATCTCCCACATTTGGAGCCAGATGTTACCCACTATCTTTCACTCAAGGGATGTTTCAAGTGAGCCACCAAGGATCAGAACACATCAATTGTTCTTACCCAGTGCTCATAAGTTCCATTGTTTCATTAGGGCCATTTGTGGTCCCTTTTTCACACATTCACACCCCTTTTAGGGGAATTGTAATAAATGACATAGCATGATGGTTTCTTATGTAAAAGTATTTTCCTTCTTAGGACTTGGTCATCAGTTTCATCATCCTTGAATGTTTTTTCCCTCATTAATTATATGACGTTTTTAAAGCGACGTGTAATTTTCAAGTTTTTCACTCAAAATCCTCCAAAGCTAGGATGGTGAAGTTGGTGATTATGCATTAGGAAGGTTATTAAATCCTAGAGTCTATGTATTATACCATTATAGTCATATTACCAAATTTTTGTGAACATGCGCTAAGTATTTCCTAGGATCTTTTAATTTTTTTAATTTTTAATAAAATCATCAATAAGGTGTATTTTAATTGTAATTTTTCGAAAGGTCCTAAAATTGGGTCTATGGAGTTAATTTGGTCAAGGGAATGCTTGTTTTTTTACATATATAACCCACTTAACCCCTAAACCAACTTTGGATAGTCATATTAGTAATTTTCAATTATTAGATTTGATTTTCTTTCCAAAATGACTTAGATGGTTAAATAAATGGAAGAAATGAAGAAATCCCAATTCATAAATCAAAGGAACCTTGTCTTGGACTTGTCTTTGAGGTGTTAGCGAGGTTGAGTATATTTCTTGGGGAATTTATGAGCATAGGAGAGCATCTTCATTCATTAAGGGAGAGGATCCAACTCACCTCCATCAAAGGGGGGCACATTCTCCTCATGGAGGGCGCAATCTTCCACTTGGATGAGTTGGTTGGAGGAAGTGGAAGCTTCCCAAAATAAGTGGGATACCTAATGAGAGGTGTAATCCTCCCATCCCATGAATTCAAACTTCCTCTATGATTTTATCAATCCCCAAAAAAACCTCCTTTATTTCGGAATTGCGTCCCCTTGGGGTTTGAGTTGATTTTTGGCTATAAAAGAAAGGTATTGCTCCTCATTTGGAAGGATGCATTGAAACTCTACCCATTGTACTCTTGTTTTCATGTATTTAATTAATCAAATTGAAGTATTTGGAGTCTCATGGTTCTGCAATTAAATGATTTCTGAGGTGATATCTAGCTAAATTAGGCTTTATTTTTTGTCAAGTTTGGTAGTATTGATATAGATTCCTTTTGAATGAGTATTTGAAGCTTTCAATTTTCTCATTTATGTTTTATTTGTATATTATTTTAGGAGTAATATATTTTTTTCAGTTATACTAATATTCTCCTTGGTTTTCTACGATGAAATGTACTAGATTAACCATGCTTGTTTAAAGGATTGTGTAGTTTTTGCAGGTTTCTTTATGTGAAAGGGATTTTTGAGCTTGATTGCATCCATATACTTTCCACTATATTATATCATCTGCATATAATGTGTTTTGTTTCACATATTCCTCTTCTCCTTCATACCTATCAAGATTGGGCTTGAAGATCCCTCTCTTTTCTCTCTAAAAACCAATTTTTTCTTGGTTACTGGTTCTTTATTCTTGACAAAATTTAGATATATAAAATCTGATATTAAAATATGATTTTTTATGCATATATATAATATCTATAATTTCCTTAAAAGTATCATCTTAAACTAGATCTAGATTAGTACTTTAAGTGCTTATTTTTATCAAAAATTTCACAAAAGTTTAAGTACTTGAGTAGTATAATTTTTTGTACTTTTATTTTATTAATCCATGAGATTATAAAATAAATTTCTCGCTTGTTTTTATCAGTTTTGAGAAAAAGGAGAAGGAAACACTATCGAAAATAAACAAATTTCACCATATGGGGCACCTGAAATCCTTCCTTCTTCCCCCTTCTTCATTCCTCTTCTCTTCCAAAGAGTGTGTAAGCCTTTTGATCCATTTTCAAGGGTCAATAGGCATTTAATTTTATTATTTCATCAATTTTTAAATTTTAATAATAAAGAAAGCAAGTGGGATACACAATGCTCACACTTCATCCCCCTGGAGGATTTGTAGTGTGCTTTATGGTTTGTTTTTTTCTAACCAACACATGCACACAATATGCCTCATAGAAAGGATGTATAGGTTAATTAATTTGTTTTTATTTCATATTATAATAAAGAAATAATTTCATACCCGACTTGTTGCCACAAAGTATGCTCTCGCTTCCAACCAAAGGTTTTATCGATTATTGGTGGATGATCAAAAAGTGGCACATAGTTTGTGGTCTCAATTTGTCTTTAGTTTAATTTATTTTACAACATATTTTCTTTATATAATTTGAATTAACACGTCATCGTAACCTCATGTATGCTCTTTCCCTCTGCAGTATTTACCTAGTTGTTGGGGAATCAAAAGCAATTTGCGACATTTTCTAATTTCCACACATTAACTTAACAATCCATTAATAAAATCAACTCCAAAAAAAGATTACAAAAATTCGGTGAGCGACATTTGATAATCATTGGAAAAATCTTTGAAGGAAGCATGAACTATTGAATATTGACCTTAAGATGTCGTAAGACTACACTCTTTTTGGTGTAGTGTTGGACACCTCTCAGAGACTCCAATTCAACCCACATTTCTGAGTGAACAACCACATTCATCATATTCCACACATATTCTTAGTACTTTACAGTATACCAAGATTCCCCTTCCCATAACTCAATCCATATTTTAATAATTAAATATGACCAAGACACATTGCAAAACATTTCATCTTTCAACAACATTATTTCTTTATTTCTGACTCCATTGGCACTGATCTAAATTTGCAACATTCTACTGTCGATTATTATCAGTTTTTTATTGTTGCTAATCCTTATGTGGTTATGCTATTATATATATGTAGGTAAAACATTTATCTATATTTGCAACAATCTCGTCTTATTATTTTACTTCAAAAACTCGTAAAAACTTACTTCCATCATTAACGACTAAAACACAAGAGCCTTAGTTAAACTCTTTCTTAGGGAGCACCCCCCCTTGGCTTCGTTAGGAATTTTTCCTAAACGGAGGGCTCAATATCAAGTGATAGTAATTGAATCGATACTTTCCCCCAAGGACACACCTAACAACTTGAATATTTCTACTACGTTTAACCCCTAGGTGGGTGAAAGGTGGAAACACAAGAATTTTAGTTGGTTAGCAATTACAAGGGTTGATTTTAAGGGTTCAAATTTGGTTAAGGTGTGTAAGGGAGGTATTTGATAATTCCCTTCTTTTTTGATCCACCAAGATCACAAGTAATGTGAGGTGAAGATCATACTCATATTGTGAGAGATTTTAATTCCTTTAGTGTGTGTTAGTGATGCAAACACTTGTGAGGTAAGAAAATTGATTGTTGCAACTAACTAAAGAGATAGATACAAATGAAAATGGGGATTGTAATTTGAACTCTAAATATGTAAATGGTTCTTTCAAAACAAAATGCTAATGAAATAAGTGTGCAATGAAGGTATTTAACACTTTCCCCTTTTCTGATTCACTAAGCTCACAAGAAGTGGAAGGTGAAGAGCATACTTTTGGGAGATTAGAGTCTTTAGGCCTATGCTTGTGTGCAAAATTGGATTTACACTGCTTTAACTAAATATGTAGTGTAAGAAAATAACAAAGTATCTTTTGAATACTAGTTATAACAATGAGGCCTATTGAAATCCTCAAGGTTAGTTACCTAGGTAGATTTTGAGGGAAGACCCATTTACTTCATTATCTTAGGCTTAGTAAGCTAATTTATATATAAAAATTGAACTATTGTAAGTTTAATTAGTTCTAATTCATTAGTAAGTAGCCATTGGGGCAACAAGATTGTGGAATAATAGATAAAAAGAAAATGAAATAATACAACTACGCACGAAGCATAGAGACAAGTGCACAATAGTATGGTAAAAATTATCACTCATGCATAGTAGCATGATTACAACGTGAAAAGGTCATGTATATAGTAAAAGACAAACTACACAATTATAAGTCTGTTAAAATCCATAGACAATGTGACTCTCAAAGGTTTTTGTGCACATAGTACGTGCCCATAATGTCGAGATCTATGCATCTGTTGAAACAATTAAAATGGATAAGAGGAGGCCAAATTCCTGGGATGAAGGGAATGTAACTCTTCACATGGAAAATACAATAAACTAGAAATCAGCTATCTAACAAACAACAACTTAGTTAATAAGAAATGAAAAAAAAAAAGTGCAGTCACCATAAATATTGTTGTCAGAAATTATGCACAAAGATGTGCAACGTCTCCCATGTTGGGTGAAATCCCTTGAGGTTGTTGACTAGGCCCAATATTTAGAAATAGAAATAAAATGTGATAACCCCAAAGTAAATCTTGTAATATCTTATTAGAAACAAAACAAGATAAAAAGAAAATAAAATGAAATACAAAACAAAAACAAATAAGGGAGTGCAAACCATAACAAATAACCAATTCAAGAACCACTTTAGAATTCCTAATGTTCAAGCAAATACAACTAGTGTCACCTAGGAGGTCTGAGATTCAAAGGGAATCCAACAATGTCCCTTACGGAGGCCTATTTTTTCCACTCTAGATGCTATAAAGGAAGAAAAAACGAGAGAAACACTTGCCCCTTGGAGGAAGGAGGGAAGGGATGTTGCAGAATTCTAATGAATGTGGAAGATATGTTTTATGAAGAAGATCCAATACAATTCCAATATAATAACCTTTGTCTATATTTCTCTTACAATTTGCATGCCCACAGATTCCTTTTACAGGCCAAGAGGTGGCCAAAAAACAACTAGATACAAGTGTGAATCCCATCACCTCATGAACTAGCTTCAAGGTACACAATGGACACTATTGAATTTCCATCCATCATGTTGAGTATCCAGGATCGAATTGTTTTAGTGAGGGGCCTTCCTGAGCTTTAAATGTGTGGTTGTTGGTTGAGACCCTGTCCTTTTGATAGTCACACATATATTAAAGGGCAATCCACGTAGGTACAACACATGCACAGAGTTGGTAATATGCATAGTAGTGCACCTTAACATAGGTTTGGATACACATCATTGTATTTTTTATGTTCCTTGGAATTTATGGACTCATACTGCATCTTGGATCTTGATGAAGATGTCTTTGGTGGGATGGATGCTATATGTTGATAAATCCTTACTCTATGGATTGCAAAAATACTTTATGTGTGCAAGATTTAAGCATTAAAACCCCATCCACGATAAGACATGGGAGACATAAATATTCCCATTTACATAATGGACATCCACAATGATCCCTCTTTCCATCCTATTGATATGTTGTGCAGAGTTTCATGATGGAGTTGATAATAAATTTTGCGATATATGCAAGCGACATACAAAAAAAAGGATGGCCTCCAATACACTTTTGATAAGTGTGACTCTACCTTCCAAGGAGATCCACTGATAGTACCATAAATATATCTGTGTATTAATTTGATCAATGAGCCATTTCCAATCAACAATTCGGTAATCATTTTCCTTTTGTTTATGCCAGAAATTGTTCCCAGACTGCAAGAGAACAAGACAACATAATATCAAGAATTTCAATAAAACAAAATAGGGTTTTTAGGGTTTTTTGGTTGAGAAGTTTGATGACAAGAGGGAATGCGTTCATAAATCCAAATAAACACTAAATCATAAGCATAGAAAAACTGAGATGCATAACATAATAACCATTATCCAATAAAAAACAACACTGAGGTTCATCCACAAATGGCAAGCGCTACAAGTATAAAAAATTTAAACCAGCAATGAAATTACCAACTGAGTAGCTAAAACAAGCTATAAATGAATCCAGAGAACAAACTGAAGGGTAAATAGAGCATATATTTCATAATCAGTCTTTCAAATACACATAAGAGTGATTTACTTAGCTTATGAACAACTCTGAAGACCTCCTCTTGCCAACCAAAAAATCAAACCATCTATCCTCTTTGTGACTTACATTAATACTATCCTTCAAAATTAGTTAAGGAACTAAACCCTAACTGCTTTTTAGTCTTCTCATCGAAATAGTTTCATTTAGATAATATTAAAAAAATGAAATAACTTTCAAAACCTAACTAATAACTGTTTATCTTAACAATTTTTACAGATCTTTAGCCACTTCATCTAACAAGGCTATCCCTTCTAGGGCTTGGGCTTATCTTCTGGACTTTAGTTGATCTACTTCCATATCTACAATATTTCTAGTTAGTTCTTCATTTTTCTACTGCAGGTCCTTGATGGTTTATTTCAACATTGTAAATTGACCTTCTGTATTCCTCTTCCTTTTCAATGCCTCTCTTGAAACTGCAATCAGCTCCTGATAGTGGCTATTCACCTCATCTAAATCCTCTCTGAGTCTTCTATTTTCCATGACCAAGCCATCATTTGTCTCCTACATGTATTCCACCTGATACTTATATTGTTTCACACTTCTCTATAAATTCTCTATTTCTGAATCAAAGGTTTTATTTCCTATTGTGGTTTGCATCTCATTTGGAAGCCATGGAATGTTTAATCTCTTATAAATTTCTTCATCTTCTGGCAACAATTCTATAGGAGTTTCAAGAAAACTTAGGTGTTCTTGAGTCTCAGCTTCACATGGAACCTTTTCCTCAACCATCACCTTCTTTTCTGAGTAAGAAGGCTTTATCTCACCTTCTTGATGTTCCTGCAACAATTGACTTTGAACCTCTAGAAATATATCAGATAGCTAAGTATCAGTTAGGACAGACTCTCTTTCTGATTCCATTGGCCTTTTACCCTTAATGTCACCCTTATCATCATTCAATTTTTCATCAGATGAAGAATCATCTATCACTGTTATTCTTTCTTTGTTCAATTTAGGGTTCAACAACTTCTTCATATTCAGTCTGAGCTTGTTTCTAGGTCTAGTTTTTGGTCTCCAAATAGGATAAATCTCCCCCAACATTTTGAAAGTCTTACCTTGATGGGTAACTAAGGCAAATTCAACAACTTTTAATTTCTTTCTCTTTGGTAATGCTACCTCATCACCCAGGATGTGAAATTCCTTTTTAGTACAAACCCTAGTTGCATCAATGATAGGGACTTTATCATCCTCAAACGGGCATTTCTCATCTTCTAATGGAACTTTGATTGGACTTTTTATTTGAACTTCAATATCCTCTTTCTCATCTAAAATTTTCTCTGCAAGTACAATCTTTTCAACAAAAATTGTCTCTGCTGGTACATCATTTTCAACAGGCTCGGTCTTCTTATTACCTAACTGTAAATATTTTCTCTCATTGTCATTGAGGTGCTATTTAGATTCAAAGTCTTCATTTGCATGATATGAAACTTCCTCTAATTTAACCTTGTCTTCATCTTTGACCTTTACCTTTTTCCTGAGCTTTCTGATCAAGGTCTATCCTTTATCAGCTTGTCTTCTGTGAGACTGTCCTTCTTGACCATTTTGAAAACTTGACCAGAAAAGGAAATACTCCCAAGTCTTTCCCCTACTCTGCAAAACAGTGTTTATGATGAGTTTGATAAGTCCATGGTGGAAAATGGACTGTTTAGTATGATTTTGGTGCTCCTTGATTCTGCAAGACATCTTCTGCAGAGTATTCAGAAAGAAGAAGGGCAAGTTCATCTTGAACTCATTACTGAGATGCTGAAGAAATCTGAAGTGGTATTTGAAAACAAAGGCATATCTGCCCTCACAGGTAATATAACTCTGTAAAACTTTAATGGGCTCTATCCATTCAGGCTTGAAGTTATGAATGGGTACACCTTTACCCCAATCTGGAATTACACCAGGAAGTAAGTACTTTTGTGCATTGAAGGTGAATGGAACCTTCTTAAACCATAATTCCCCCTTTCTCTTGATGCTTTTCGCCTCAGCAACCAACTCCTTAGTCAATTTGAATTGTAAAGTATCAAAAGACACAATGTATTTATCATAGCACTGAGCAAATTTATGATAGACCTTTGTATGATATCCATCAATCTTTTTGAAAAATGTCAACCATCCTACATTAGAAAATAACTCTACACATTCTGGAAAGTTATCTATCCAACCTAGGTTAGTGGGCTTAGCTCTATTTGTTTTTCCACTTTTCTTCATGTTTACTAAGGTTTTAACAGCACCTGTCAATATCCAACAGTCTGAGTATCTTCAAGTCACAACAATCTACCCTAACACACAATTCAGGGAATATTTTGTTCCAAAGTGTAATAGTTTGACCTAATCATAGAGTTCAGGGACCTCCAACAGTTCTGCTTTGAAGTTTACTATTTTAAACGATGAATAATTGGACATATTTGTTAATAAACCATCAGTCAAAGTCTATTAGGTGAAAAAACTCATATCCTTGCTTCGAATTTTGACATTAAGGATTTTATCATAAAAACCCCAAACTAAACAAACCCTAGCAAATGCCACATGGGGTACCTGCTCAGAAGATCAATACAAGTGCGGGAATGCAATCACTTCAATGTTTAGGTGTTGAATTTCATGTTCCACCTGTCTCTAATTGTCCAGGCCACTTCAAACAATCGCTATTGGAAATCCCTAATTCCTCATTCAGTTGTAAAAACCCTGAATTCTCAGCAGTGTGCTCTCACCACGACCTTCAAAATCCTTTGTATCCTTCAGATAAGGAACATACTCCCAAAAAAATCTCCCTCATTCTACTCATTGTCATCATTTGCCCTGGATTGCAGGAAATCGCCACGATCGACTTCATATGATGCTCATCCACCTGTTTCAATGATAAACTTTGCAGGACACTTATCAAATGAAACAAATGATGTGATTAACACCTCAAGGACAAGACACCCAAAAAAAATTGGACTGAAAAATGATGATTTTGGCATTCGTGACTTTCTTCTAGCGCTCTAGTGTATTAATTTTGCTCTTGCGCTACAAGAAAGTCCAATCACATAATTTCACATCATTAGGCCACTAATAAAGTTTAAGACTTGGTTTATATGCTTAATCTCAACCTTAGTGTTATTTATAAACCATTTAATCCATATATACATTATAAAACCATTCAAGAATGAAATCTAAGCAAAATTTATAAAAGTAGGCTTAAAAATAAGAAAAATAAAAATCATGAAAAATTAAAATCTTGAACTCAAAATTAACCTATATAAACAAAATTTCCTAGAAGCAAAAATACTAGAAAGGTTCAAAAATGTAAATAAAAGCATAAAACTAAGGAAGAAAAAATCATGACCTAACACCTTTAATAGGAACTTGAGATACTTGAAACATTCAGTAGTAGAAGATTTTGAAAATGGAAGATATTTTTGAATCAATATATTTGTTACCATGTGGATAGAATGGAATTATAGATAAGACTTCCGTATATTTTTCTCCATTCCTGTTGAAGATGTGAAAAGTATGAGTATTCTTTCAAAAATGTTCGCCTCCCCACTATTAACAGAACCAACAATTAATATGTCATCAACAAATAATATTTGAATGATGGAAAGCAGAGATGCTATTTTTACCCCTTGGAGATTATCGAGAGAAAATTCATGATTGATGTGTCTAGTGAGTAACTCTTTAGCCATTATAAAAATTAGCAGAGAGAGGAGACATCCGTGATTGTAGACCTCAAGTTGGACTAGAGAAGGAGGAAGGAGACCTCTTGATAAGAACATCGTAGGAGATGCTTGAGTAGCATGCTTCAACCCAATTGATAAATTGTTGAGGGAATCCCACCTATGCAAGTATTAAATGTATAAAAAACTAGTTTACCTTGTCAAATGCATTTTATAAGTCCAACTTTAACATGATTTCTGACCTTTTCTTTGTTTGTATCATATGCAAAGCTTCCTAAGTGAGGCCAATGGCATCATGAATAATCCTAACATCTAAAAAACCGAAATGTTAAGGAGATATGTTCCCTGATACAATAGGTTTGAGTCGATCAACTATAACTTTGGAGATGACTTCATAAATGTAGTTACTGAATGAGATGGGTCTGTAATGATCCAAACCTATAGTGGAATACTACTTTGGGATGTTAGCAATAAAAGTGGAATTGAAAGGAAAGTGAATTTTCCCATAAATTTCTAGATTCTTCAACCATTATGATGAGGTAATTTTCTAGTAGATCCCATAATGATACAAAGAATTCCACTTTCCAACCATCTAGACCAGGAGGTTTCCCTTTTTGTGTAATAGAGTTTTTTTTAATTTATGCTTTTGTAGCTTGATTGGTGACAGAAGCATTATTAGAAGCATATACCCATTGATTAAAGAAATAGGCCAAGGCTAATACATCTCTAATGTTTTATCTCATTGGATATGTATAAAGTTTTTGATAGTGGCTTTCTGCAACACGAGCTATGGACTTGAAGTCTATCCATTCTTCACCATTCTGGTTTCAAACATTCCAAATTTTGTTTAGAAACTTTCTACCTTTTGCATGCCTATTAAAAAAATAAATATTGTTCTCTCCTTTAGAAATCCAGAGTTCCATACTTTTCATTCTCCATTTCATTTCATGCTAAGCCAACAAACAAGCCTTGTCCCTCTCTAGTATATCAAGTGCTAACTGGTCGTCCTAAGTGATATTAACATATTTGAGGGGTTTCTAATTCTTAGAAATGAGGGATTCAATATGGACTAAATTATTAGTTGATTCAACAAAAGTGCTCTTCACCCATACTTTTGTCAGAGGCTGTGTAGTGTTTAATTTCTTTTCAGAGCTTAATATTAAAAGAGTCAATGAACTTGGATCAAATATCCTCCAATTCTCTTGAACAATGGTCCTAAATCCTCATAGGTTAACCAACATGGGTTGAATTTGAAATGGGGGGGGTTTAAATTTTTTGAGATCATGTTTTCACCTATGCATTTGTTAGACCAAGTAGGTCTAGGAGAATCATGCTCCACATAAAGTAAAAGTCAGATATCAAAATAGTGGATATAAATAAACCGTCTAAAGGGTATTTTCTTATTTTGATTCCCCAATGTTCACTACCAAATAGGGTAAGGTTTAAGTCACCACCTAATATGATATTTGGAGGAATCAAAAGGTCACTACCGAACAAGTCCACTCAGAAGAATTTTATTTCATTTGAAAGGCATATAGATTGAGAAAGTTGATAGAAATATTCATAGAATTCAAAAAAACAAAATCTAGGATATGATGATTAGAAATTACTGACGAAGTGAGAGTGAGGGAGTCTATTCATCCTAGGGAACCCACCCTAGAGTTTCCCTCTGCATATTTTACTAGAAAGGACCACTCTGGAAACTAAGTTTTTCAGTGTCTGTAATACTGTAGCCGCAGATCAAATAGTTTCTTGGATGAAACAATCTAAAGGGATATTCAAATTTATAAACCTTTTTAGAGATATTTGTTTGGAGGGGATCCCTACCCCTCAAACATTGTGGGAGAAAATCTTATTTTTTAACCCTAGACTGGGATACTTTTTTAAGGGTGCTATGTTTCAGTGGACAAGAGGTGGTGCCTAAGTGGTAACACTATGTTCATAACCTCATGGAAGTGGTGCCAGGTAGGGTTTTATACCTCTATAATTTCAAAACTTAGTATGAGTTTGTTTCTTTTTTTAGTGTGTTTCTGGCTTCATCATTGATAATGGGCTATTAATTCAAAATATGGAAAGTGTTAAGGATTTCTTTCATTTCTTTTAAAAGAGCTAGGTTGTTTTGATTTTCTTAGTTTCTTATGATTCTTGGGTTTGCATTTTGAAAGAGTTCTTGGAAGTTGTATAGTCAGATATCTTATTAATGTTAGATAAACTAAGAATAAAGTATTTGCTTTTGCTTTCTTCATTTTTTTCTGCATAGATTAATAGAAGATTGATTTTTCTTTTTATTAAAAGAAAAATTTGACATTGATCATATATGTGTGTTTGAGGATGAAACATTGGATACTTGATTAGTTGCATAAACTTTCAAGCATTTATGTTTTTCCTTTCTTTACATGCTCTTTTCTCAACAAAAATATCATAGTTTGAGTTAGCTCTTTTTGCATTTGAAGAATACTTTCTTTTTGGAAAAGAGATCTTATTCCATTTACTTTAAAGGTTGGTCATTAGGATTCTGTTTCTTTCTTGCAATTTGGAAAATAGTTCAATGTGATTTTTGGGTATTTTTTGCTTGGAAACAGAAATTGAATCACTATCTCTCCTGTAAGTAGGGAATACCTTGAAAGATAAAGTGAAACTTTGCATGATCATGCTGCATGGTTTTATTTTTTTTGTCCATGCCTTGTTGGAAATATAGAATATAGTTTTCATTGATGTCAAAAGGAGTTCGGTGATGACAAAGGAATAACCAAGGACATGATGGCAGGGTGAATTAATGAAATTCAAAGGAAATACAAAGCTAGTGATGACATGGCATGAATGATGATATGGCGTATGATGGTGTCCTAATGATGATGCCATAGATTTCATTAATGACAAATGCAATGGATGAAATGGACATGGATGATAAGATAGCATGAATGACTGATCGAAAGACTTCCAAGACAGTGTTGACAGTATGTGTAACAATGGTTAAGGAAATTTCGATAGTATATGTAAACAATGGTTAATGAAACAAAGAATAGAGGTCAAGTGAAAGTGGAGATGCAGTATGAATTACAAATATGGTTAGCCAAACAAAGAGTGGAAGCGTAGAAGACTGAAATGAATGGGAGATCGAGAACAATTGAAGAACAAAGAAACTATATCTGCAAGAGTGTTTATAAATTATTTATAATCAACATCATGATGAAATTATTTGTGTGTATAAATATTCAAAGCTATTAGAAATGGCCGCAGAGGATTTCTGCAAAGAAATTGTGCAGATCCACATAGTCATGCTTAGATCCACATTCGATCTAAAATCGACGTTAAGGAAGCATCCTGCACAAGATCCTATGGTTAAGGATAAGTTCCACAAAGGATAGGAGGAAAATGTAAAGTTTCGCAAAATAGTATAGATCGACGATTGAGATTGTATCCGCATAATATTTAAGGTCAAGAAGATATTCACAAGGAAAGTGGACAGGAGAAAAGTTCTGTGAAATATCAAGATCAAACAATTGAGAATAATTTTACAAGTAGATCGATGGTTTAGAAAAGAAGTGTGGGTGCGAAAATTTGGAAAGAAAAAATCCGAAGTCGTGAAAAATTGAATTTTCGACTTCTGCATTCCGCAGTGCAGAAAGGGCAGTCCATAAAGTGGAAAGGTAGAAAGAAAAAAGTTGAAGTCATGAAAAATTGATTTTTGGACTTCCACATTCCATAGTGTGGAAAGGCCAGTGTAGAAAGCAGAAAGGCGGAAAGAAAAAAGTTTAAGTCGTGAAAAATTGATTTTTGGACTTCCACATTCCATAGTGTGGAAAGGCCAGTGTAGAAAGCAGAAAGGCGGAAAGAAAAAAGTTTAAGTCGTGAAAAATTGAGTTTTCGACTTCCGCATTCTGCAGTGTGAAAAGGACATTACAGAAAAGAGGAAGTGCAAAGGTTTGGACCTTTGAAAATTTGAGTTTCCAATTTTTTCCTTCCATAGTGTGGAAAAGATGTTGCAAAAAGGCCATTCCGGAAAGGGGAAAGGTTGAAAGAAAAAATACAAAGTCTTGGAAAGTTGTGTTTTCGGATTTCTGCAATCCCCATGCAGAAAGGTCAGTTCGGAAAGAGGAAGGAAAAAAGGAAAGTTCGAAAAGGCTTGTTCCTGCATGGTAATGAAGCCTGCATTATGGGAAAGATGAAACCCATAGATGGAACGTAGTGCCTGCACTATGGGCTTAAGAAATCTCATAGGTGTGAGAAAGGAAATCCCGCAGCCAAAGAAGATGGAGCCCATAGGTGGAGTAAGGAAGGGATCCCACATAGGGCTTGACGAAGATCAAAGGCATGGTAGAAGATCATACTCACATTAAAGATGAATTCCATAGGACCGTGGATGATTTAATTAATTAATTAAAATCTGTAAACAGATAGAGATACAAATTAATTAATTAAAATCAGAGAAATCCCGATGGCCTGAAGATGGAAGAAGGTTTAATTAATTAGTTAAATAAAATGTGTAATAATAGAGAATGATAAACCTAATTAATTAATTAATCAAAATTGAAAGATAACACAGAGTTTATTAAACAGAATTGTACAGAATTAAAACAGAGAAGTAATGTGTTTGATGGAAATACACGAAGAGTGAAAATGTGTGTTTGTCTAGAATGAAGAATCATGACCAGTTTGAAAAGGCATGAAAGAGATATTTAATGAAGAATTGAAATAGAAGTAAGAGTGTATCTGTCATCTAGATCTATGCAGCCGAAGCATATGGCAGAGGCCAAAGTAGAGTAACAAGAGACAACATTTTTAAAGAATATCTGGAAGTTAGATAAAAATACATTCAAGGTTGGAATGGTGGTGCTAGGGCAAGCTACATGCTTGCAGGGAGGTCTTAGCCTCCTTCCAGTAGTGGCTGTAGAATCAACATATTGGTGTATCCTTGTCTCTAGGTGCATATTGAAACCAGGGTGTGGGTGCATCCTTCAATAGTGGCTGATAAACTTGGGAATTGTGGTCTCCAACAAGTGGGTGCTTTCAAATAACTATTTTATATTGTAAAAACAAAGTTTTGTAGATAATAGAAACGTGTTGGTGGTTTACCTTATTGGGTTCCATGTTAAAACATTGTGTCCGAATTTTCTTTTACATTTACTAAAATAAAATAAATTGTGTTTAAATTTCTGTCACTGATTCACCCCCCCCCCTCTTAGTGACAAGACCTGATCCAACACTCATGCATTCACTTAAACATATAATATAAAATTAACGATATTTATAGGTTAAAATATTTAGTAACTTGAGTGATAAGTTAGAATACATGTTTCAACTTCTATAAACATAGGAGATGTCATTCTATTTCCTGCATTGCATCCTGGGGGTTTGTAGTTCTTCCATGTACTGACTAGTATATCGAACGACCTTTCACATACCATTGAGGTATATAGAAATGTACTTCACGTACTCGATAGTATGTCAGAAAAATCCCATCAAACGATTGTGCATTAGACAACACTAACACAGATTTGAGCTCCCACGCACCTTGCATATATCGGGAGACCCTTTTAAGATACCTTAAACCAACTGAGAAAATAATTTTTTCCATCATGTTGGAGCAATACACTAAGAAAAGAACTTGGGGTTATACTATGCATGTGTTATCCAAGAAGTCAGTTATTCAGGAAAGGGTACGGTCCCAATCCTTCTTGTCACGTTTTACTATTGGACCCTACAGTATATTGCGAGTTTCAAAGACTTGACATTCCTAGTGAGGAACTTAATTTTATCAACCCATGTTACCACCTAAGTTTTCTTGTGACTTTAGCTTGCATAGGAGTGATTTTGTGTGTGATTCTACTTTCAAACCCTATGTTAGGTTTTTGTGACCAACATTCTAGCTGAGTTACCTTTGAGATGATCTCAAAGAGTCCAAGGATTACCACTTGACTTTCCTCCTATTGTGGAAGAGAGCACAATGGAATCCACAGACCAAGATGTCATGGCTAATTCCCATGTGGAATGGAATCTAGTTGTGGAGCCTGGGGAATAATTTACTTCTTATGATAATCCCTTGGTTGAACAACCTCCTACAACTAATAATACCTTTCATTTTCCAATGGAACGTCAAGTTGGTTCTTCAAATTGGGTATTCAATCACTCATCTGATGATATCGTAGGAGTAGAGTTTGGTCCAAATGATCCTTTTTGGAGAAATTCCCTAGGGAAAGCCATTTCTAAATATGGAACTATCAATCCCTCCTTACTCACTCCTCTAAGGCAAGCTCTTAGAGACGCTCTATCAAATGTAGAATTATTCAATAAATCTATTGAGTGTTTGCATAACATGGGAGAGGATATAAGAAGAAGAAGTTTTTATCCTCCTCCCCACCATTCCAAAACGACCCCCCAAGGATAGTGTGCACTTTCATTGTCTCAATTAGCTCATAGTTTAATATCACCTTCCTGAGTTTTGGTAGCTTACGATCCAGGTCAACCCTCCATTCCTACCCCTTCAGTCCCAAACCTTTGGTTTGCCTCCAGTTCTCCCATATCTTCTACCACTTGGGGGGAATACCCAACCCAAGTTGTGTCATTAGTTAGTGGAGTTACTTCTAGTGCAACGAAGACCCATGTTGTAGGACAACCAGGATTCATTGTTCCATCCACAAACACCAATATGGTTATTCCTCTTTCTAGTACAGGACAACCCTTAGGGGTACAACTTGTAGTTAATCAACCTTCTTGGGGTTATACTTACCCAGGAAACCAACCACCTGTAAGCAATGTGAATTATCAACCTACATCTTCAATTATTGTTTATCTTGGGATTCCTTACCCCGAAAATATGCTTACGTCATGGGGGAAACCTAATTGGTCATATATGCTTATGCCTGGAGGAACACCTATGAATAATGTTGGAAGTTATGGAGGGCCACCTTTTGGAGGGACACCCAGTGGAGGTTCACCTTTTGGAGGCCCACCCTTTGTAGGACCACCACACAGAGGACCACCATCTAGAGGTACACCTTCTAGAGCACCACCACCTAGAGGGTCCCCTCCACTTGGAGGACCCCCTCAACATGGAGGTCCACCTTTTGGAGGCCATCCTCCTCGAGTCCCACCTCCATCAGGATGGTCCTCATGAGGACCATCTGTGAATCCACAATCCCAATAGATGGTATATCAATTGATTTATTGTCCTACTAGTATACAAATGCCATATCAATATTACCCGTATGTATAACCTAATCGACAAATTCTGTTTTTTAAAATTGTGGAATTGCCTAAATTGTACAAGTTGATCAACGATCCCATCCAACATAACCCTTTGTGGCCTACAATTCCATTCAAGTTACCATAAGACATTCCTAAGTTTGATGGGAAGTAGGGAGAGGATCCAAAAAATCATGTTATGGCATTCCATCTATGGTGTTCTTCTGACTCCTTGATGGATAATTCGATCCATTTGAGGCTCTTCCTAGCATGGCTTCCAAGTGGTACATTGAGCTTCTACAACATTCATTTGTGGATTTAAACTTGCTAGAAACAATTTTTCTTGCCTATTTCCAGCTTCCTATCCATTACGAAATTGGTACATATTTTTTAACATCCCTTCGTTAGAATACTTCCACACATATACACCACATATATCAGATCAAATTCATGCGTGGAGGAGGTGACGGAGACTCATTAAAGCTCCTATCCCAGACTAATTGTTGAATGCTTGGTTTACAAAATCCTTGTTTCTTCCCATTTCTCGTGATGTGTCTATGGGCATTGTTGTCACTGAAGAGTAGGATATCAGACGGGTTTAGTATCTAGAATTTGTTTATTCTCAGTTCAAAACTTTATATGATCTGATTCCTCAGGATCCTCATCCTAGCACAGACCCTATCAAGCCACCTATAGAGACTCTTTTGGATGGTGTTGTAGGTTCAATACATCCCCCATCCTCAACAAAAACTTATAAGCAACAGATTATTTCTACCATTACTCATTCTACTCCTACAATTTCTTCTTCGGTGAATGCTATTCATATTGCACAAAGGCTTAGTAATAAAAAGAAAGGAAAATGAAAAAGTTAAAATTCAAGAAACCAACAAGAGAACCCCAAGACCACAACATTAGAGAATGAAAATAAAGGTAAGAGGAAGGTTAAGTATCCTTACCTACTGCATGGAGGTGACCACTTCACGAAAGAGTGCCCTCATTGTGAAGAAATTAATAAATTTTTGAAGAATAAATCCACACTAGCAGTACTTACTAATCATTTTCCATCTCAACAACAGTTAATTGACCACATGTCTTCAAAATGAACCTCTAACTCTACTAAAGAGATCTGAATGATGTCCACTAAAACTGTTAAATTGACTACATGTAATCAAACATATGACAAACTAGTAGAGAAGAAGGAGGAAGGTACTTATTCTGATAAAGTTCCTTCAACCAGTTCTTCTCCTCCATCTCCATCTAATGGCCCTCTTATGATTCAGAAACCTAACCTCCATGTTAGGATTATTAATCCTCCCTTGTCTAATTTGGTCATGTGTCTAAATCAGGAGTAGTCATGTCTAAATCGGGAGTCCTTTCAATCTATTTTTAGTCACTATCACCATTGTGTCCACTTGGCCTAATTGGGGCACATGTTCCAATTAATAAATTGCGGGGAACATTGATTGAGGCCTACTACCACTGATTGCACTTGCATGCACCATTTTAGGAGCCACTAGGAGTGCCAATACCAACCAAGGTTAGTTGAGTTGAGTTGGTTACTAGTTAAACTCAGCTAGGAGTCAGTTACATTCAGTTCTAAACCCTTACATTCAATTCCACTCAGCTATCCCTAGGATTGCATTGATACATGTAGGTGAGGCGCATTTACTCACCTGCCTTAGTTAGTTAGAGTAGTCAACACTGAATTAGACACTTGATTTGTGATTTAGAACTCCAATAACAATTTAAACAAGGTCAGTTAACCTCTCAGTCCTCCGATAATGATTTGGACAAGGTCAAATAACCATTTAGTCAAGTAGATTCTAATCAATTCTAATTTAATCACATGGATTTGAATCGCATGTGGATATTTATCCATTGTACTTTATTATAATTATTATCTAATTACTTTATATTAATGAAATAATTCATGGTTGCAAACCATTTTTGCACTGATTCATTCTTCAATTACTGAGTAAATTATGTTATCTATTGTGGAAGTTGTGTGTTGATCCATATATCTATGTGCTCAATTTAATATGGCATCAGAACCTCGATAGGACAAGGCACTTCTCCTTCTATAGATCCATACTTGGATCAAAAACAAAAGTTTTACCAAATTTTCTCCTTCTAGTACTACACCAGAAGCAGAGAATTTACCACTTAATATCCCAAGTAAAGGATTTTTCGATCAATATTGCTTGATAAACTATGTTGGGTGTGATGAAAATTACAAAAGTGCAGACTGTCGACCTTATTTTTTTTGTTTGATCGTGTGATTTAGATGTTTATCAATCTCCTTCACTGCATTCACTACAAGTAGCTCAATCTCCTTCGCTATAGCAACTCTATCCTCTTCTTTGCATTCTATATGGCTCCTCCAATGGAGAAGCTCAATTCCTTCAACTACCACCAGTGGAAGGAGGACATGGAGACATAGATTTGCTCCAAGAATCTCTTCAAACTCACAATGGATACAAAGGCAGAGCTAATTCTTAACCATGACAAATAAAAGTACTGGAATAGGCTTGATGAAGCCTATGGATGCTTGTGCCTCTCAATCTCTTGATATCTTCTCTTCCACATCAATGGATTGAAGACTCCTAAGGAGATCTGGGATAAGATTTCTTCCTTCTTTGATAAGAAGGATGATCTGAGGGTTTATCAGCTAGAGAATGAGATGATCTCTCTTCATCCATCCAACTTCAAAACACTAAGTTACTTCTTCCCAAAATTCAAGAACCTGGTGTTCCAGTTTAGGCTATGCAAGGTTGATAAGGAGGATGATCAACTCATCCTTTCCATTCTCTCAAAACTCAGTTAAAACTACTTAGTCTTTGTATCAACCTTTCATTTGGTGAAGCTCACTACTCCAAATTGGAGGATTCCCACTCTTGATGCTTTCATTGAATCTCTCACTCATGAGCATGACAAGTTGATCCAAATGGGGATCATTCGATCTTCTAGAGATCAATAACTAGTTGCAAGAGGACCTAAGGTAGCGAATGATAAAGGGAAGAAAAAGGATGACTCTCCTGTGAAGAAAGAGCAACCAAATGAGCCTTCCAGTTCAAATAGAAGCAAGAAGAATGGCAAAGGAAAGACCCTTTGTTCCTATTGTGGAAGGGGATTTCATCCAGAAATATCTTGTATGAGAAGAAAAATTGATGAAAAGACTCTTCTTCTGAAGAAACATAACATTGTTGCACCTGCTAGTTCAAGGAAGGCTGACCATAGAGAAGAAACTGAAGAATATGAAGAGACATGCCATGCACTGAATGCTAGTTGCTCAATAACACATGCCTTCCTCATTGATTCTGGAGCTTCCAATCATATGGTTGCATCTAGAGAATCATTCTCTTCCTTGCAGTATTTTGATGGTCCTAGTATTCATATTGGAATAACAGTAATGTTCAAAACAAGGGGAAGGGCTCTATTAATATTGAACATGGAAAGTTCAAAGATGTGCTTTGTGTTCCCTCCCTAGCTGCAAACCTGTTATTTGTATACCAGATGACTCATAGTCTCTCTCCAAAGTGAGTCATATTTGGTCCTGACTCAGTGTAGATCACATATATCTCTAATGGGAACATCATAGTGAAGGGTGCTGCAAATCATGCCTCCAAGGCATATGAGTTCTCACACTTCATGCCATTTTCAAAACCAGTGTACTCTTAGCAGCCACTTGCAAGGGAAGGTAAAATAATTTAATCCACTTCTTTTGTAGCTTCCACTAGCATTACAGATCCAACTATATCAGTTTATGAGATTGAGATTCAGGGTGATTCAGATCCAGATCTAGTCCTTACTTCAAACTAGAAGCTAGGAATATGACTGGAAATCCATCTGACACTCAAAAAGGAAAGACCCTCGTGTTATGTCATGCAATATTACCTCCTTCAAAGAGATGAAATAGACTCCTTGTAAGATGCTACATGGAAAGGGCTTAGTTTAACTACATTCAGAAGAATAGAGCTGATCATACACCTCTTCATCTAGCAAGAGACAAAGGTTACATTCCTCCTTCCTTCCATCATCAATTTGGGAGAATATGGAGAAGTTTGCATCCCAAGCCCCAGGATAGATGTGCACAAAACATCATGCATGCTACTTTGCTACATCACAGAGATTGCAAAAACACATTTTCAAGTTTTTCAAACTTGAATCATGATTCTATCTGGTTAGTTAGATGGGGGGATTTTTTTCCATGTGGTTTTTTCCCCATCTCCTTGTATTGAGTAGTTACTTTACTTTACTTGATGTAATGGGTGACCTATGGTCTTAGATACCAGGGCCCACAGATTTTCCAAGTTAGCATTCGGGGGGGGGTGTTAGGATTATTAATCCTCCCTTGTCGAATTTGGTCATATGTCTAAATTAGGAGTCATGTCTAAATCAGGAGTCCTTTCAGTCTATTTTTAGTCACTAGCACCATTGGGTCCACTTGGCCTAATTGGGGCACATGTTCCATTTACTAAATTGTGTGGAACACTAATTGAGGCCTACTTCCACTGATTGCACTTGCATGGATCAGTTTAGGAGCATCCTATATCAATCCCTACAAATTAGGAGCCACTCAAAGTGCTGATACCAACTAAGGTTAGTTGAGTTGAGTTGGTGACTAGTCAAGCTCAGTTAGGAGAGTTCTAAACCCTTACATTCAATTCTACTCAATTAGTGCTAGGATTACATGGCTGCATGCAGGTGAGGCACATTTACTCACCTACCTCAGTCAGTTAGACTAGTCAACACTGAATTAGACACTTGAGTTATGATTGAACTCCGATAATGATTTAAGATAGGTAAGTTAACCTCTCAATCCTCCGATAATGATTTAGACAAGGTCAGTTAACCATTCAGTCAAGTAGAGTCTAATCAATTCAAATTTCCTCACATGGATTCGAATTGCATGTGGCTATTTGGCCATTGTACTTCATTGTAATTATTATCTAATTACTTTTGATTAGTTAAAGGATTCACACTTGCAATCTAGTTTTGCACTGTTTCATTCTTCAATTACCGAGTAGATTGTGTGATCTATTTTGTGATTTATGTGTTGATCCATAGATCTATGTGCTCAATTTAATACTCCACTTGATTTTGAGCCCACCTTAGAGTAGTCTCTGGAAATCCAACTTTAATCTAAATGCTTGAGCCGCCCAATTCTACAATGTTGTTGAATATTTGGCTCAAGCACCTTGTGCTATGTCTACACTGGAGATACTCCAAAGTTTCCCTATGTAGCGTAGAAATCTATTAACAGATTTAGGGGTCGTAGATCTTGATAATGATAATATGATTCATTTTAATGTAGATAATTACAGATCCAGGTTATCCTACTATCTCGCGTTTCAAATCACGACTAAGGTAGTTGGGAGAAAATTCCATGGGACCATATTGGAAAAAGGGGATTCCACCTCATTGTTGTCTATGTCTTGCTGGAGGGCCATTGGTTCTCCCAAACTTACTAAGTCACCTACCACTTTGAAAACTTCGATGAAAGAGGTTTCCAACCTCAAGGTCTATTACCGGCACTATCAATCGAGCTTAGGAGAAAGACTGTTTCCATTCAAGTTGCAATGGTTGATGCTCCGTTAGATTACAATCTTTTATTGGGAAGAAACTGGTTTTATGCTATGACGGTTGTCAATTTGATGGTTTTTCATACTCTCCAATTCCCTCACTTAGGGAATATTTTGACCATAAATCAACTTGATTTTTTTCACATGATGTTGCTGCCCCTACCGTGAACAATATTCCTATGCTAGGGAAATACCCTAGGCCTTATCAATCGATTCAGGTCAGGATTTAAGGATTTGAATCTTATGGGTGTGTTTCCCTTGACTCCTCCTTGTATGAAAGTAGCAACTATGAACATGATCTCCATGACCAACCACATTCCTAAAGGTAAAAAAGTTTTTGAGACATCTTCTCTAGGTCCTCATGAAGAACTTTACGATGCAATACAATATATTTCTGATGTATACTATGATGATGATCATCTAGTGGAATCAGATCCTCACCACCTACCATATTGGCTAGATCCCCCTATCCCCACTCTAGATTACCTCTAACAGACTTTCCTATCAGATGAGTCTATTATGGAGATCATGGGTGTGGATGAACCTGTATGGGAAGATCATCACCATAGATATTATTTCCTTCCCAATGCTAATTCGATAGACTCCCAATTTGTTTCTATCATTAGTTCTGATATTATCAGAAATCCTCAAACGTATGTGTTGTTACAAGACACTGATTTCGAAGGAAACCGGTGTAAAATCACTCAGATGACTCCCATCGACATATCAGTGAAGCTTGGAATTATTGAACATGTTCATGTAGGACATAACTATTTAACTGAAGAAACTAAAAAATATAAAGCATTGTTTAAATAATTTTGAGATGTTTTTGCTTGTACATATGAAGAGATGCATGGGATTGACCTATCCATCGTTGTACATAAGATTAAGACATACCCCATGGTGAGACCAGTCCAACAAAAACTTCATCAAGTCCATCCAAGGAAAGCTACGGCAATAAAATTCAAGGTTGAAAAACTTATGAAAGGTAGTTTTATTTATCCCATATCGCTATGGGTATCTAATATTGTTCTTGTCGCCAAGAAACATGGAACTATTAGGGTTTGCATCGATTTTTGAGATTTGAATAAGGATTGTCCTAAGGACAACTTTCCTACTCCACATATTGATCAAATCATTGATAATTGTGCTGGGAGCATCATCTTCTCATTTATAGATGGATTTTCTGTCTATAATCAGATAGAAATTCTACCCACCGACCAGCATAAAATGACATTCATTTTTCCATGGGGAACCTTTTCCTATTAGAAGCTACCCTTTTGTTTAAAAACATTGGAGCTACATTCCAACAAGCCATTTCCTACAATTTTCACGATATTAAACACATTTTGGAACCCTATTTGGATGACATCACTGCTCACTCACAACAACAAGAGGATCATCCAGGGAATCTTAGAGACATTTTCCTTCGATGTCATCATTATGACATATGACTTAATCCACATAAGTGCATTTTCTATCTTGAGACTGGACACCTTCTTGGCTTCGTGGTTTCCAAGGACAATATTTAGATAGATCCTTTGAATATAACTCCTATATTGGCCTTACCCTCCCCAACCAACATTACAAAACTCCAAAATTTGCAAGGAAAGACAAACTTTGTTTGTTGTTTTGTGCGCAAATTTGCAGAAAAAACGCATGGCTATATGCGTCTCCTGAAAAAGAACACTCCATGTTTTTGGGATGACCAGGCCCAAAGAGATTTTGATAATTTGAAACACAATTTGACACATTCATTAATGTTACACCCCCCAAATTATTCAAAATACTTTCTGCTTTATGTTGTCTCCTCCACTACTACCATCGGTATGGTTTTGGTGCAAGAAGATCTCAATGGCCTAGAACATGTGATTTACTATTTAAGTAAGAGTCTTCTCAACACTGAAACTTGTTATTCACATGTGGAGAATCCAGATTTGGCTACGATCATCGCTATGCAATGTTTTCTTCACTACATTTTAATACGCACTACAATTGTCCTTTTTTATCAAAACCCTATGTATTACATTTTGACTCGTCAAGTGCTAGGGGGAAAGTATTCATGTTGGCTTGTGATCCTGTAGGAATTCAATCTCGAGTTCGCTAAGGATACTTCTAAGAAGTACTTAGTATTTGAAGAGTTAATGTGTGAACTTTCCTGTGCTCTCATGGAAGCTGAGCACAATGATTCATTTCTAGATGAATTTTTGTTCCTGATTATCACAACTAACCCGTGGTATGGATATTTGATTATCTATCTCCAAGCCCAAATATTTCATCCTGATATGTCCTATGATGATCATCGACACATCTGTCACCACGCTAAGTATTACCTCATTTTAAATGATACGTTATAATGGCGTGGTATAGACTCTATCCTCCAATGATGTCTTACTCACTATGAGGCTAAACAAGTCTTGAATGGCTGCCACTCTGGAGCATGTGGCAGTCATATTTTTGGGATGGCTACAGCTCCAAAAATCCTTCGCACTGGTATTTTGGCCCTCAATATTCAAATATTGTCATGAGGAGGTTAAGAAATGCTCACCCTGTCAACTTTTTTATCCAAAAAATCACACCCACCCTACTCGTCAACACCCCATCACTGTCGTTGGGCCTTTTTCCAAATGGGGGATAGATTTTATGCATTGTAAGCCTACCTTAGCTGAGGGCATGGTTACATCATCGTAGCCATAGATTATTTTACAAAATGGATTGAGGAAATTCCTACATACACAGAGCATGGTGGGAATGATGCACTCTTCCTTTTTAATCATGTATTAGCTAGGTTTGGAGTTCCACAAGCCATAGTCACTTATCACAAATTTCATTTCAGCAATCAGATGATGGCTGAGTTGAGTACTAATCTAGGTTTTCATCAAGAAAACTCAACTCCTTATTATCCATAGGATAATGGTCAAGTTGAATCCATTAAAAAATTCTTGAATACTGTGGTGCATAGAAGACTATGCTACGTAGAATGGTTGGATATCATAATTCCAACTAGCACTTAACTCTATTTTCTGCACTATGGGATTATCGAACTTCGATAAAAACAACAACTAGTTTTTCGTCGTTTCAATTATTCTATGGACTGGAAGATTTCCTACCTATTAAATGCGAGATCCCATCACTCAATCTTGCAGTTGAGCTTATCCCAAACACTTCTATCTAAGAAGAATGTTTCTTATATTTAATGAACCTTGATGAGAATCAAAGAGATGTTGCCTTGGCTAATGAGGCACATAAAAAAATGTTAACGCTTAGTACGATAAATCCATTCAATGTTGTGTATTTAATGAAGGTGACATGATTCTGGCATATGACCATAAGCATGACAAAATTGGAAAATGGAAGCTAGAATCCATGTGGTATGGTCCCTACATCATGAGTAAAGTCTTAAAGAAAGGGGCATATGAGCTTGTAGATTATAATGGGATACCTTTCAGGAAACCTCGCAATGGGTTGTACCTGAAAAGGTACTATTCTTGAAGAAATTTATGTTATAGTACCTTGTATATATATACATTGATTTACTTTTTCATGTGGTTTTAGTATTTCAATATGGTTTTGAGTTTTTGTCACTACTATTTATACCATGTTTTGATTATGCAAATAAAATGATTTTTATGGATTTGCTAATGGTGATTGTCAGCATAACCTGAACCTTGCTTTAGCTGCTTGGGTTTTATATTTCTTAGCTCATGACATAATTAGTTCAAGAGCAGTTTTCATAGGTCCGACCACCAATAATATCACTGAGTATCATGCAATAATAGGTTTATTAATTGAGACTTCATCCCAGGACATTGATCTCTTGATGGTTTTCATGGACTCTCAGCAAGTGGTTTTTCACTTAAATCACGTGTATACCATTAGAAACCCTACACTTCTTTGTCTGTTTCGAAGAGTGCGTCTACTAGAAATATAAGTTGAAGCTATCACTTATCGACATATTCCTAGGTCTTGTAACACAATTGCAGACTCATTAGCCAATTATATTTTATACTGGTATATTTCTCACACATAACATTTGATAAGTGAAACATGGTTCATTGTAAATAAACATAAACATTAAAAAGGCATAAAAACTCATATAAACATCATTCCACATTTGAACGTAGANAAGTATATATATATATATATATATATATATATATATATATATAAGAGTGTTTTACAAAAAATATGGTCTCGAGACCCCGACTAAAACACTGAAGCTAGATATCTTTCAGTGTCTGCAGCTTGTAGGATGACTAGTGATGCTCATGATAACACATGATAGCTCTTAATACCCTCCATAGAAGACATCCAAAATGACCAATACTCTAGCAGTATGCCTTTGGTACCTCCTAGGGAGGTCATCTACATAAATGTCTGGAACATCTATACTTAACTAGTTGAGGTTATCCTCCAACGCGGTCAACTCATCATCTCCTCTGTGAACAAAGAGGGTCCCCACTCTCTTGTCAATTGGGGAGGAACCCCCACGTCATGCATATCCTACATCTACATGAAAATTTTAGTCTCGTTATCATCCATAAAAATTATAAAACATAAAATAAAAAAAAATCAATGTCTCGACTATTCTTCTTTCCAATATCGCCCATTTGGGAACCTGCTAGTAAGGGTAGGTCTGGATCCTCTCTAAAGTCAGTCCCAGTGTATGCATAATCCTCAACCATGAGTAGTTGGTCATCCAACCAATGTAATAAAGTGCTCCCATATTTGACCTTGGACCCACCACTGCCAACGCGGTCCATCACATCTACCCAATGCAGCATGCAAGGGTCTCGTGCTCTCAGCTTAGTGAAAGCTACCTGTGATCTCAGATGAGGTACCCACTCAAAAAATAAGGATTCCAAGATGGTTCCATAACTGAATTGCTTCAGCTCTCCTTGCCGACACTTGGTCAGCTTCTCCTTGAAAGTACTTAGTAAAGCCTCATTCCAGTGATTAGAGGAAATTTCAACTCTAAATGGGCCTTTTAACCATAATTAAAATTCAATATCATCATGTGTTAGCCAATGAAATTGCTTTAAATTTGAAATACTGTATAGGTCTTAAATAATTTTTTAATATAAATTTGAGGATAGGTATCATAAAAAAGACTACTTTTTTTTGTTCATATTTTTGACATATCTCCTTGTGTTTTTACTCAAATTTCGATCGAGAGATCTCCTTGAATGAGAAATTAAACTCCGTCTCCAACGAGTACCCACTTGGCATACTTTTGACGAACCCTGTTATCCCAAAAACAAGAAATACTTGAAAAAATGTGATGATGCCATCATCATCACACATCCAACGAGCTCTCCTTGATATAAATTTGAGTAAAATCACAGGGAGATATGTTGAAAATACGAACAAAAAAGTAGTTTTCTTGTTTTCTTCCTCCAAAATTAATAACTATTATTTTATTATTTTAACTATTATTTTATTTTTTTTTTAGGAGGCCCATTTTGAGTTGAAATTTCCTCTAATTTAAATACTGTAGGCTCCATAGCCTCCAAAGCATAGAGAATGTGTGCTCCGAAATCTTGATGAGCCCCTTGGCTCCCTAGAACCTGTTGCATGGTAAAAATCACTGTGCGGAGAGGAAAATCCATCACCTCTTTGATTGGGATTTTCTTCCCAGACATCTGAGTGTCTAGAAAGTAGTGACGGTCTATAAGCTCCTGTGTGGTGACATCTCCTCCTTGAGGACCTGTCAATGAGATAGGTGCCTCGCACCTGGATAACCCTGTAAGGAAGTAGATGTCTTCTACTTCCATGGTGAGAACGTGACCCCCCACTTTGAAATATTGTTGCTCCAGGTTCCACATTCTTAGTATATACTCTAGTAATATCACATGATACCTCATGCTTGGAACATGGAGATTTTTTAGGAGGCCATAACCGCATAGAGAGAATATAGATCCAGGATATTCTCCAACCCTAGAATCATCATCTTCATATTGCCTCTCCTTCCAGACAACCATTGTTTCCAATGTAACTTGCCAAAAATCCAATTTGAAGCATTAGAACACAATTCCAACCATAAAAATACTTTAAAATATTTATTTTGGCTTGGGCATTGCACATTTTAGGAAACTCTATGGCACCTCTCTTGTCTCTTTGAGGCAAAGCAGTGGCACCTCCTTTTTTGGCATGAAAAACATAGTTTTTCTTGGGCACCACTTTTCCCGAAAGGGGAAAGCTAGTTACCCTATGAGCATTTTTTACACTTGGGTAAAAATTCCCAAACCCTAAGAGACTTGCTTAGAATGAAAAAATGCAACCATAAAAATGTTAGGATTATGTTTAGCTCTTACCTAGAGCTGACGGATCGAGAAACAGATGGTTGATGGTTCCAGAATCCTTGCCTGAAGTTTGCACAAAAATGGCTCCAAATAGCTCTCCAACTTTGTAAATAGTGAAATGGTAAGTTATTTTTACTATTAATTGTTTTTTATATGAAATGTTTTAGGGTATATTGTATTATTTTAATAATTTTATTAATAAATTCCCTTTTACATAGTCATTAAATGCTGGGTTTTTAAATATTTTTGAGGTCTAATTATCTTTTCAAACATTTTGCATCATACTATATTACAGGTGAAAGTTTCATTCCAAATATCTAATTATATTATGGAAAGTAATCTCTATTGTTACTACTCATTTGTTCTAGTTGTGAAGGATTCAAGCTAGGGAAACAACTCCTATCTGTGGGAGGTGAGAATTTCTAGCAACACCTATCCATTTTGAATGTGGTTTGGTAACATAGCTCCTAAAAGATGATGAAGCCTTGAAGCATTGTGGTGAGTCTACAATGGGATGTGTAGAGGAGCATTCTTCGCTTATTGAGAGGTACATAATCTGACTGGTTGGCATTCTAAGGGAGGAGTCCAGAACAACATCATATTTCACTTTTAACAATGGAGAGCATTGAACCATATCTTCCTTTTCCTAATTCCCAATGATCACTGCTTCCAATTCCAGGATTTTGTAATGTAGAGCAGAAGTAACCTTGGAAAATTCTTTATTTATCTTCAATACTTCTTGATGAACCTCTTCTAGGTGTTCTGAGTCTTCATTCTTCTTTTGTTTCTTCTTTTCCGAAGATAAATATTATTTTCCAAAATCCAAAGGGCATAAGATATTACCACCCCCAAAATGTATCCTAAATAAGAAATGAATTAAAAATGAATTACAATTTAATTAACATCACTAATCAAGTATTTAGTCAAACCCCTATTCCTCCCTGACTTTGTTTTTTGGTTACACAGGAAACAATGTGGAGTTTGGCACAATATTCGATGTGGGGTTAATTACAAAATTTCAAAAGCAGGTAACAATCGAAAAATCCCTCCAATTGCATTTTTTTCGATTTTCCCCAAAATATGTTTGCAAACAAAATATGTGTCTTTTTTTAATCTACCATGCTTGAGAAAAATCTATGAGCCTGCAGCTAGGTCTATGATCAAACCAAATAGGATTTTTTTGAAATCCTATGAAGAAAATTGATGTTATTGTGATCGATTAGTAAGAACCTTTTTTTCCCAGTTATATGTGCCATAGGTTATATATTTTCAAATTTGTTTTATGTTTCAGAGCTAATTGTAAGTACAAAGGAAAATTTTATTGTTAAAAAAATATGCATCAAAGAGGAACCCTCTATTGCTTAAAAAATTTACATATTTTGTTGTATATCTTACCCTAGAAAAAATATGAAAATTCATGTCGTGTTTTAGATCTTACCTAGTTTGAACAAAATATGTGAACTCATCAACCAATCAACTCTCCAATCAAACCAAATTGGACTGCGTTTAAATACTTTGAGCAAAATTGATGGTGTAGTAAGACGACTGGTAAGTATTTTTTTCCAGTTTTATGAGCTTAAAAAAATTTAGGTTAGAATTTATGCAGTATTTATATTATGTCTTTATAAATACTTTGTTTTTTCACTCTTCCTTTCCAATTAATATATAATGTGTAACCTAGGTAGGCCATTTTGGCTTCCTCTCATTATTGCAGAATTTTACTTCATATAAATTTGATCATGTTCAATATAGATCCCGCTATGTTGCCACATAAAGAACAAAATTCATTTCCTCAATAGGTTGTGGAAGAATCTTTTCGAATACTTGCTGGAGAGGATGCTGGACGAGAAAAGAGACAAAAAATGAAGCAACAATTGTATATACAGTGACAAAAGTCACGAAAATTATATAGACTTGTAAAAACTGATTGTTGGATTGATGATGATGTGTCCAACAACAATGATGTTGAGAATCAAAATAATGATAAGGAAATACCTTATCAACTCATGGTCATTCAACTCTATAGTATATTAAGGGTAAGGCTCCAAAATTTGATACAATTTCTCTTCTTCAAGGAGAAAATGGTTTAGAAGAAATTATTATCTAGAAATTTATAGATGAGTCACATATAAGAAATGTAGAGTTGACAATGTTGGATCCTTGTGGTGATGATACAATTCTTTACACCATTGGTACCAATGAGACATAGACACATACTATGGATGATGTCCTTCCTGTTCAAATTGTGTATGCATATGAAAGTTGAAATCTTATGTTGCAACATCCTTCACTTTCTGAAATAAAATCACAATTACCTTGAAGTGGGACAGATGAAAATCATAAAAAAATAGTCAACTACGGTGACCAAGTGAGGGTTTTATATGGGATCTTGTTCATGTGTGACTCCTGTACTGACTAAAAATGGTCATTTTGTCAATATTGGTAGAAATAAATTCATTCAAATGGATGGGATATTGGCGTGTAGAACAAATCCATTTGATTTTACCATAAAGGAAGGCATGCATGTCTGTCTTTATTACGAAAAGTTTCCTGGAATGTATGAAGACGAGTCATTGAAAATTCCATATCTTGTAGAAATCTTGGATTATTTAGTAGATGTTTCAACTACTGGAACATTTTGTTGCGTAAGAATATTTGAAAATCATGTATATGTTTTTTGTAGAGGCCACTATATTCCTAAAGGTGTGAATTTGCATCCACATGAGGTGTTCTACACAAAACAAGGTATGTTAATACCAACCGAAATAATTGACGGTGAGTATGCATGTGTATCTTTTTATATATATTCTTCAACTCATATATACAAAATTTATTTACAGTATCTAATGTTATATTATTTTGTGTTGCAGGAATTCTTGATGATTTATTTATTGTGAGCTCTATTAAAAGGTGGGGCACTAGCAGTTGAAAAGGATAATCTTGTTTTCGTTGTATTGCTACAAATGATGATAACATCACTTTTCATCTTCTTGCAACAAAAGGTGACAATGAAGTTGTGGCTTCTAGATTAGTTTCCTCCACAGAATAGGGAACACACAATGCATTGCCATTATGTATTGAAGTATTGCGGCCCAATGGAGTACATCATCACAATAATCATCTTATTTCCTACAAATTTTTCAATGACATAAGGTCTTGAAACATTATATGTAGTGAATCTTATGTGGAAATTCCTTGTTCAAATGAAAGGTTCATGTTTAATTTTGAACTAATTGCAATGCATTATGTACCTCATGGGATTGTAAAGAAGAATAATTCTCTAGAGTCAGCATAGAAGGCTATGAGAATATTAAGGAGACAGTTTTATATACATGGCCAACCTTTCCTGATAGATATCATCCAACTTCAGGATTAAGTGATCAGACTCAACCTCTTGGTAAATGGAGAGTGGGACTAAAATTTAGATTTTGATATTTGTATAATAGCCTGAAAGCTCGTATACAAGCATGCTTTTCATAGGATTCACACCAATGGGATCTTGTACACCAGTGTGATGGATTAGGGATGGGGACTGGTGTACCCCATTTGGATTTGTAAACTTTTTTCCTTTCGTTAATAAATTTTTATATTTTTTGGTGTAATATGTATGGTGAATTATATCATTTAGCATATATGAATTATTATTATTATCATTATTTTTGTTTGTTGCAATTCCCTTTGACTTGTTGGGCCAACCTTTGGTCTGAGAAACCACCACCCAGGGGCATCTAAGCCGTCAAAATAACTCGAGGATCACACCGAGACTGGGATGCACCAACCTTTAGCATGGTTGTATTTATATGTCACCTCCTAGGAGCAGCGAGTTTTGATCTCGGGCTTCCTTACAGAATGAAACCCGTCATGACCATTTTCTCTACCGAAACTTGACATGGATTATTTATTTCTTACATTCAATTGTTCTGGTATTTTAATTTTATGTTATGGATGTATTTTTATTTTCCATGAATTTTTTGTTCATATATGAAATTTGAATGTTTGAAACAATGATATACGATTTGTAGCATGTGGGTTATTGAGAACGCGACGTTGTACTATCTTCAAACTGTCCTAAAAACTACTCATGTTGGTCTTCTATAATCATCAAAACATACCCTCTTCATATATGCACTTACATAAAACATAAATTTGATGTTTCAAAAAATGAAAACCATACAAATGTGGTATTATGTTCATCTTTGTGGGGAAACCCATCGAAAATTAACTTTGGACTGGTCTAAATAGTTTTTCTCCCTTCTTAGTATTTAGGTATGTAGACAATATTTCTTTTTGATAGTTACATGAAGTTCAATTTATATGTATATGCACTTTGGTTCTATATGTTAGTAGCTGCTCTAAGATCAAATGTGCTGATCATTTTGGAATTTCAGTATGATGAAGAAGCTTAGGGTCTTTTGATAGACCAAATTAGAGACTGTTGAAGAATGTATTACATTTATAGTTGAAATATAATATGATTTTTATAGGAGTATTACAACAATAAAAACATTCTTCATGTGATAGTAAGAATGTTACATCATCAAATTGAATGGTTCAAGTTGAACATGATGTCTTTTAACATTCACCATTACTCCACTACTCAATATTTTCAATTTTAGCGTAAAAATTGTTATTGTGAAAAAATACCCAAAATACTCCCTAGTTCACCAAAATTCACACATAGGGTTCAACATTTTCCCTCGAGTGAATCAAATTGTAAAATGCGAGTTTTATTATTCTCTATTTTTTTTTATTTTCATATTTTCATTTCATACTTGCAAATACCAGGAAATTTTGTTGAGTAATCGTAATTGACAAAATTGGCTAATTGCTTGAAAACAAGCTCAAGTGGCTATGGGAAAATGACCACCATTTCCTCAATGAAAGAGAGAAAACTATTCTGGAATCACCATCCTATAGGTGGACGACTAATGCACATGAATATAGTCTCAATTTTGGAAAAATATCTCTAGTAAAGTATATATTGTCCTGCCAAAAACAACCATTGAGCTTGTTTTGCACCTAAAACTGGCCTAAATGGCCTTAGGAAAATGCCCACCATTTCTCACCTGGCGGGGATAAAAAATTCTGAGTGCATCGGCGTTTAGGTGGAGGTTTTATACAGTTGAACATTGAATCATTGTTGATAAAAATTATATGTCAAATAATATAATTTCCTTCCAAAACAACCAATCAACCCATTTTTGTCCATTCCATAAAGTGCTCTCCATTGTAAAAATTGGTCAAGTATTGAAAAACTGGCTTAAGTGGCCTTGGGAAATGCCCACCATTTCCTCCCTAAGAGAGGGAAAACTATTATGTAGGTGGATGATTAATTCTCTTCACCATTGACTAAATTTTGATGAACAATATCTGGTGAATATTATATTGGCCCTCCAAAACAACCTTTTAGCTCGTTTTGCACCTAAATTTGGCCTAAACGGCCTAAAGAAAATGACCACCATTTATCACCAGTGAGGGATATAATTATTATTAAAACATAATATTAAAGGTGGATAACTTACTCACTTTACCATTGGATCCATTTTGGAAATAATTCTATGGTCAACAAAATGTTGGCATGCAAAAACAACTAGTCAGCCTATTTTGCACCATGCTAGAAAATGCCCTCATTGGAAAAATTTGACAAGTATTGAAAATATGGTTCAAGTGGCCTTGAAAAAATGCCCTCCATTTCCTACTCAGGAGAGAGAAAGTTGTGATGAAGGCACCATCATGCAAGTAGATGATTAATTCCCTTCACCATAGACTCAATTTTTATAAACATTCTTTGGAAAAGAATATATTGGCTTGCCAAAATGGTCTTTTAGCATGTTTTGCACCGAAAATGGTATAAATGGTCTTAGGAAAATTCCCACCATTTCTCACCAGTGAGGGATAAAATTATTCTAAAACATAAGCTTACAAGTGGGATGATTTATGCACTTGACCATTGAGTCATTTTTGGAAAAATGTCTAAGGTTAAGAAAATATTGGCCTTCCAAAACAACCACTCATCATGTTTTGCACCATGCTATAAAATGACCTTGTTGGTAAAAGTGTTGACAATATGGTTCAAGTGGCCTTGGGAAAATGCTTGCCATTTCCTACCTGAGAGAGAGAAATTCATTATGAAGGCACCATCATGCAGGTGTATGATTAATACACTTCACCATTTACTCAATTTTTATAAAAATTATTTCATAAATAATATGTTGGCCTGCCAAAACAACCATTCAACTTATTTTTCACCTAAATATGACCTAAATGGGATTAGGAAAATGCCCGCCATTTATCACCAGTAAGGGATAAAATTATTCTGAAAACATAATGTTGTAGGTGGATGATTTTTGCACTTGACCATTGGATCATTTTTGGAAAATAGTCTAAGTATAAGAAACTATTGTCCTGCTAAAACAACCACTCAACATGTTTTTCACCATGCCAGAAAATGCCCTCATTGGTAAAATTTGATAATTATTGAAAATATGGTTCAAGTTCCCTTGGGAGAATGCCCACAATTTTCTACTTAGGAGAGAGAAAGTTGTGATGAAGGCACCATAATATAGGTAAATGATTAATTCCCTTCTCAATTGATTCAATTTTTATAAAACTTCTTTGGTCCATAATATATTGGCTTGCCAAAACACCCTTTCATCATGTTTTGCACCTAAATATCGCCTAAATGGCCTTAAAAAATGCCCGCCATTTACCACTAATGAGGGATAAAATTATTCTGAAAACATAATCTTGCAGGTGGATGAGTTATGCACTTGACCATTGGATCATTTTGAAAAAAAAGTCCAAGGTTAAGAAACTGTTGCTACCGCAACGGTTCTCCCCGAATTTATTTTTACTTAAGTTTCTCGACCCCTCCTCATTATTTTTGTATGGCTTGATCGTTGAAATTTTTAGCTCCTTGAGTGTGTTTTCTTTCACTTCTCTGAAGGTGGATGTCAGTAGCCTATGTGTGCTTTGTTCATCTTTGGTTCGAGTCATGAATATGTGGTCTAAGAGAAGTGAATTCTCTGTTCTTCGGTGCATCCTGTGAAGAAAAATGACTTTGGTTACAGCCGACCCTTAGCATTGCTCAAATACTTGAGTTTCCCTGTAAGCGGGCCTCTTTTACTGCTAGATCGGGGGCTGCGAAGTTTCAACCCTTTCGTCGTTGCGGCTCCGAGAATTTTCTTCCGTCCGATCTCCTAAACCGTCCGACGCCCGATGTATGTTAACTGTAAATCGCGGGTCCGTAGCTTCTGCTTGCCCGCCATTGCGGCCAGGAGGAGATAGTCATTTTTCGATTCGAGTCTCTTCTGACGTCCGACTCGGTTTCCCTTCCATTCCGCGTGTCCCCTAGCTCTCCCCCTCCGCTGTTGCGGCTGCTAAAGTCTTTCGGCTTCCGAAGCTAAAACCGCCCGATTTCCGACTTACGACATCTCCCGCCCGCGTTTCACTTGGCTGCGACTTAAACCTCACCCGACATTGCGGCTGGCTGCTTCCCCGGGCTCCCGAACTCGTTTCTCTCTGATCGCCGACTTGTTTTTCCCGTCGGCGACCATAGAATATTGCCAGGCCCATAGGAGGTTCACTCGGCCATTTCTTTGGGGAATGGTTAATTGATGATATTTTTCGTTTGAATCATGCTCTTAATTTGAATGCAGGCAGTATACAGGCAACCAGTCAATTTGTCACGACAGGAAGAAAGATTAACCCATTTGGCAGAAGTATGACTGAAAAGAGGCAAATGGAGGATGAAGTTAGGAAGCTGTAGAGGTGTGATTCCAGAAACGGATCAGTTACCAAGTTGTCATGATCACGTAATGACAAAAGACCGGAATGTGTAGAGTTTGGGAAACGGAAGGACCATGGGTCTGGAAAAGAAAACACCCTGTAATTATAGTTGAAAATAGAGGGACGAGAGACTGAGAAAGGGGCTTTTTCCCTGGAAAACTTTGTATTGGTTTACTTGTAAGATGAACTACTTCGTTTTGCATAGGAACTGCAATTTTTTCCTGCCGGAGAGAGTGAAAAGCGAAATGTATCAATGCAAACTAAATGAATAATGTTGAAGAGGAACTATTTCGTTTTTAGCTGTGTTTCATTTACTGTAAGAGTTTTCGATATTCTGAACCTACGTTCTTGCTAAATTTTCTTCAGTAATTTCTGGATATTTTTCGCTGTGAGTAATAGATGTTGTTATAAAATGATCGGCTACCTGGTTATTTGAATATCTGTAAGTGTTCATGTGCTCTAGAAGAAGTATCAGCTACCTATGATTTTTCTTTATGTATGTGAAAATGTATTGCTCACCCAAAATGATAACCTTGCTCCCTAGGGATAGTGTAGATAGTTAGCTTATTTTCTTTTGTATCTGGTTTGGTTGCTCGCGAGCGCAAGACGAGAGGTAAGAACCTACGCATCACTTTGTGACCGTTCCCTGCAGCTTCATCACCCTGCATTTAGTTAGGCACTTGCATATCATTTCTTTAAGTCAAAATGCAAAAACTCAGTGGGCCGGGCCGCAACCGGTAAAGCCTTAGTTTTGTTCCTTGACCTACGGTAGCCGGACCGCAAACCGGACGGATTCCCTATTTCAAACAGTCAATGGGCTAGTTGGGAACGTTGATTGGGGAGAATCCCTTACTGTTGCCGCCTGCGAATTTCTAGGCCTCAATAGTTTTGGCGCTAGAAGGAGGGCTGCCAGTGCATGGCTGGCCGAGGAAACCTGTTTTCCCGAGATTATTCCCCTGGTTACAGTTCTGAAAGTAGTGGACCACGTATTTCAATTCCGGAAGAAGAAAATAGAGAACATCTATATCCTATTCGTAACAAGATCGTTAATGATCTGAGAAGACATACCCGTGCTTATGTAAAGAAGATTGGAGGGTTGCCTATTATCCACGAATTTCCTAGAAGAGAGTACAAGAAGAAAGACCGTCCTCTAATTGAAGATTCATTGTTGGTTGGAGACTGGGAAGAACTTGTGGAAACTGCCATACAGGAGGTTGAATTGCCTTTGAACCAAGTAGGTCCAGACACTCCTTACAATTCTCCTGTTCACACCCCGGTTGGTTCACGTCCTCACTCTCTCGTTGGTTCACCCCATCACTCTCCACCTCAACTCATGGCCGGTGTTAACGCCAATCAACCCCCACCTAATCCTCCACCACCTGCATGGAAAGACAGATCACCTCTAAATCTGACCCCACCTTTGCATGACCTACCTCAAGCCTTTGAGAAGCTACTGCCCAAATTTGATCCAAATGAGAAAATACTAGTGGATGACCACCTACAAAGTTTCTACTTGGCAATAGAAGGTCTGAGGGATGGGGAGCACGAAGATGTAGTGTGTAGACTGTTCCCACACACCCTCAAAGGATCTGCGGCCTCGTGGTATTTTGGATTTCCCGCTAACTCTATCCCAGACTGGGATACCTTCGAGAGAATGTTCAGGAGTAACTACGCAGTCCAAAAGACTCACGCTGCCCTCATGAAAGGGCTGTATGCATTAAAGAAAGAGAAAAAGGGAAAAGTGCACAGCTTCACACAAAGGTTTGCAGCATATCTTAAAAATTTATCTGAAACAGATAAGCCTTCAGACAAAGTACTAATCGAATACTATACCTCAGATTTAGGTCCTGATTTAGCCATGTTTGCAAAAGGTAGGGCCAAACCTACCTTAACAGAGACCTATGAAGAGGCAGAAGTGGTGGAAGCAGAAAGAGAGAGTGTGTAGGACTATCCGGAACAATCAGGAGAGAAAGTTGCGGGAAGAAAAACCTTATTGTTCACTAAGCCTAAAGAAGAAAAGGCACTAGACTATGAAAGCATGGCTAAAATGATGCAAAAGCTGTCCAATAAGATCATAGACTTAGAAAAGGAAAAAGAAGCACAAAAGTTCTTCAGACCATATTATAAAAAAGGGAGGATGGAAATCAGACCCAACCTCCTCCTCAAAAAACTGCCTCCATGAATCTGACAGAGATAGGGATGGAAAATTTATGTACTTTTCATCAACAGCCCCATTCCGAAAAGAACTATCCGCAATGGATAAATTCAATGACATTGGTCATGAATCAGATGTTGGATTCAAGATTAACGGAGGAAGATGAAGATGAAAAGAACGAAAATGCTGCTTCCACTTCTACAAAAGGACAGGAGGACGAGAACATGGCATTATGGAATTCTATCTCCTTACTCGATGCAGAGGAGGAAAATACCCAGGGACGCAAAGCTATCAGGGAGGTTAATGTAACAACTAGGAGCAAAGGGGCGGTTAGTGATGACAGTCTTCTACTCCCAAAGATTCGAAGGCTACAAAGAAATATAAAAAAGAAATTTCAAGACGAATCATTGGCTGATCAGATTCTGGAATTTACCATTACCAGCCAGGATCCGAAGCAAAACAGAACACCGCCTAAGACAAACGATGAGAATGCGAGTGCTGATAAATCTCAGTCCACTAGACAATTATTCGAATATGACATTGTCGAAGATCTAAAGAAGATAAAGGCAAACGTCCCGCTGTTTGAAATATGCAAATTACCTCAACAAAAAGAAAAGTTATTGAAGGCGCTTGAAACGTCAGAAGAAAAGTTTCTTGCCGACAATCAGCCTTGGGACAAAGAAGAGATTGGAGAAGCTAGCGTCGGAGGTAAGTCTAAAACCAAGCATCCACCTTTCCTCCTGACATTTGAAATTTTCAATCATAACGTACACAATTTCCTAGTGGACTCAGGGGCATCAATTAATGTCATGCCCATATCAGTATGTAAGAAAATAAACGGACATCCTAAGCCATCCACATGGAGGGTGGTGCAATTGGATAGGACTGACATCAAGGTGATTGGTGAAATGGAAGACATCCTGATCCGTCTGGCATCCAATGATAAGGTATGCCAAATTATTAACATCGTAGTGGCTGACATACCAGATGCTTACGGCCTGGTCCTGAGCAGAGAGTGGTCAGCCAAATTAAATGGGTATTTTGCCACAGATTGGTCACATCTTTGGTTGCCGCACAAATGGAGTCCTAATCAGATCAAGGTTTTGAGAGAACCTCACATGAAGTACAATGTCACTCAATTGGATGAGAAGAATATACCAGTCGAACCTGTATTGGGAAACTACTTTCTCGAGCTGGAACCAGGGAATTATCAAGCGGAAGAGGCCAGCAACACATCTGACACCCAGCCTGATCTCCTTCGTTTTTCTCAGGCTGACGAGTTTGACTGTAAAGTAGTAGATTTAGCAGTAGGAGTAGATTCTATTTCAGTAGATAATGTGTTTTGGACTTTGTTTTTTGATGGCTCGAAAATGTTAGAAGGGTCAGGGGCTGGCTGCGTCCTCATTGATCCACAAAAAAAAAGCACTTCCTATCCTGTAGATTAGAGTTCGAATGTACTAACAATACAGCTGAATATGAAGCACTGCTGCAGGGACTCAAGAAAGCAATCGAGCTACAGGTTAGTAATTTAAAAGTTTTTGGGGATTTGGAAATAGTTGTAAAGCAAATAAGAAATCAAATACATTGTGTTTCCCCTCATTTGAAAGCTTACCAAAACGAGGTATGGGAGTTGCTTAAATGTTTTCATGCATTTAACATTATTTCAATCCCAAGAATAAAAAATGCAGCCGCTGATCTTCTATCTACATCAGCCGCCAGGTTGGTTCCCACTAATAACAAATGTTCTATTGAACTGCTTTTCAGGCCATCAGTTCCTGACATGATCACCAACTTGCGAGTATTTGACGATGATCAGCAAATAATTGAATGCTTGACAAACAAGGAGGTTTTTAAAGGAGCCATTATCGACGATGAGGAACATCAGGCTGAAATGAAATATGACAATTTCATTCCCAAAGGGGTCAGGACGTTAGAGAAGATGTTTGACCTGAACGAGAAATTTAGAAGACCCGCTAATGTGAAGACGCACAGCTCAACTCTACAATTCGAGCTAATAAATTTAGGGACTGAAACAGAGCCTAAGTTCGTGAACCTCGGCAAGTGCTGTTCACCAGCGGAAAGAGACAAGTTCCTCAGTTTGTTTAAGCAGTACAAAGATGTTTTTGCATAGATGTATGCAGATTTAAAAACCTATGACACTAGTATCATCAAACATATCATTCCTATTAAAGCAGGCGTCAAGCCATATCAGCAACCGCTGAGGAAGATGCACCCAAAGCTAGAACCACTAATCCAGAGCGAAGTGAAGAAATTGTTAGATGCTAGGATTATTTTTAAGGTCTAGCATTCAGAATGGGTGTCAAATTTGGTGCCGGTCAGAAAAAAATTGGGAGAAATCAGACTGTGCGTGGACTTCAGAAACTTAAACCGTGCATCAGACAAAGACAATTATCCGGTACCTCCCATGGAGCAACTTCTACAGATGGTGTCTGGCTCTGAATTGTTTTCATTATTAGATAGATTCTCTGGCTACAACCAAGTGTTAGTAGCAGAGGAAGATAGATTGAAAACAACATTCAGAACTAAGTGGGGAACTTTCGCATATAGAAGAATGCCTTTTGGCCTAATTAATGCTGGCGCGACATTTCAGAGAGCTATGGACATAGCTTTTCGAGGACTGATTGGGCGAAGTGTGGTGGTCTACCTTGATGTCATAACGATATTTTCAAAGAAAAGAGGGGAGCACACGTTCCACCTAAAGCAAATTTTCGAGCGCTGTCGGAAGTATGGCATTTCCCTAAATCCTAAGAAGTGTGTATTTGCGGTCACAGAAGGCAAATTACTGGGACATATAGTGTCAAAAAGAGGCATATCTATAGACCCAGAAAGAATCAAAGCCATTGAACAAATTCCCATGCCTCATAATAAAAAAGGAATGTAATCCTTCATGGGAACAATAAACTTTGTGCGTAGGTTTGTGCCTGATTTTGCCCAAACTGTTAAACCATTACAGCAGATGGTCAAGCAAAATGCACAATTTAAGTGGATTGAAACGGAAAAGAACGCTTTCAGTAAAATCAAGACTGTCGTTGCACATGCGCCTTCTTTGAAAAGTCCAGACTTTGATAAGGACTTTATTATGTATACATTTGCTTCCGATGATTCATTAGCAGCGGTACTCACGCAAAAGGAAGAAGGGGGTGATGAATTCCCAATCTATTTTATGAGCACTGGGCTACAAGGAGCTGAATTAAACTACCCAACCATTGATAAGCAGGCATACGCAGTATTTAAGGCAGTAAAGCAATTCAGTCCTTATATACTAAAAAATCGTACCAAGGTAATAGTCCCTTACCCAGCGGTAAGATCCCTTCTCATTCAAAAAGAATTAGGAGAAATAAGGGGCAACTGGGTAACAGCGCTTCAAGAATACGATCTTGAATTCAAGCCAGCTACTATAGTAAAAGGTCAAGGGTTATGCAAACTGATGACTGGAAAGACAAACAATGAAGAACAAGCATGGGAAGATGAAGCTGATTTGCATGCAACGGATGTTTTCCCTTTATTCACAGCTCATGAGTCATGGTATAGAGAT